>JBAJNP010000495.1:0-92782 GCA_036877545.1 Yasuhikotakia modesta
TGAAAGAGATTCATGGGTGGAAAAGTCTCAGGCTGACACACACTCGTTCAGAGATGATCACAAAACCTAGTTTTTTCCATGTCATTACATAACATCCTTGCAGAGATTGACATTTGTGGCTACAATGTGCTGAGGACTGCAGTTTTTTTCAGGAAGTACTGGGTCAAAGTTTAAATCACACAACATCACTGTAAACAATGTCAATGTTAACAGAGTATTACAATATTTTACAGTCATTGTGAACTTAATGATTAAACTGAGCCCATTTAAATCTACTAGCTGTGAAGCAATGCATTTTACTATAGTGTGAGATTTACAATAGCCAATTAGTGCATAAATGTGAAACAGATTGTATTGACTTTAAACCATAAACTTCTGAATAATCATTATATTCTCTGAAATAAATGTGAACACTGAATCAGAATTCATCAGCATCACTTCAGATTGACAGGGTGCGAATTTGAATAAACCTCCTGCATCCTACAGGATTAATGAATGAAGACCGTTTCAAATGGAGCTCTCAGGCAGATGACATATTATTTTCAGACAATGGTTTGTACGCTGGTCAGTCAAGGCAGAATTTCTTCAGGAACATATACAACAATGAGAAAACAACAGTCATGCGCAGGATCAGGCTAAGTATCTTCCTGGATTAAATTCATCATGTTATACTCGGCTGGTTGTCTACGGCCTGTAATCAGGAGAAGCCTGACAGTCTGGTGGGAAAAAAACTCAGACATTCTCCGGATTCTACATTCCTAAACTATCACAGAAGCAAATCAACCACAGAAAGCAACCAGTGAATATAATTCCAAAGTTGTTCAGAGTGACCAGACTTGGGGGGGGATGGGTTGAGGGGTTAACCTTTGACCTGCGGCTAGAACGCAGTGACATCACTCCCTTGGCTTGTTTAGTCATCATTTGCTTCAAGACCAGAGCAGAGGAGCTGAGCAGGGGAGTCGATCACACTAAACCATTTCTCCTGTCTGGGAATGTGCTGTATGCAGCGGTATATTGGTGTTGGGAGGAGGCTGAGAAGCTGGAAAAATACCCTTATATGGTCATGGATACAGCAAGGCCCTGGAATCTGTGAGAAAATGACCACGTGCTACAGGAAAAATGCAACTGGTATCAATAAATCAGGCCACCTATGAGAACATACAGGACACCTGCGGAGCGATCCGCTTCAGAGTGACATTCAGGAGTAATTATTTGTAATTGCTGTGATTATACAGGTTTCACATGGTTTTTCATTTTTTGAGCCTCAGAGTAAGAGGTTAGAAAGTGGAGAGACGCAAGGCTTGTGCAGATGGGGCGGGTCATAATTTCTGCTACAGGACATGGATGAATGCAAACTACAGTCACTCCAGGGGTCTTTCAGTGACAGGAGCAACAACCTGTGACACTGACAGTATACCAGGAAATGCAAATAAGCACAAATAGTCAATCTGAAATCAAAACCAACCCTTTATACATACATATATTCCTGATATTTAGAGTGTTATCTCAAAATATTTGCCCAACCTATTTCCTTTTAACCGTATCACCCAGGTTACTTTAACTGTTATTTTTGGTTAATCAAATGCGCATATTTGTTATTTAGTTACTGTAAGTGGGACACCATAAACTGACTTCCATTGATTGATGTTCAGTTCTCTACTCTGCTATGGATTTGTTAACTACTCACATTCGATCATGTATTACCCAATAAAAATCTTGCAGTTCTGTGTGAATATTCCATATTACTTCAAATGATGTCACATAACTGAAGTAAAAACGGTTGGAAAATCCAATTTATGCATTTTTATGTTGAAACAGACATGCATCCATATTTGGGCCTAAAGATATTCAAAGATACATAAATGCAGAATCCGGATGGCAGGGGCCTCATGGAGATCAGGTCGCATTCCATTCAGCATCAGTGACTCAAACTCTATCAGCCATAAATAACCTCTTCAGCACTTGCTACTTGAGCTAAAAAAAGATCTTCTCAAGATGCAGAAATACTTCACACTTTGTGCATCCATAAACACTGTATGTTACACTTTCCCTCAGTTACATGTGTTTCACTCATCTACCGAATGAGTGATAACTTTGTTCAGTTCCTATGATTAAGGAACCTACGCCTCCACAAAGGACCTATTCATGTAGAACCCTCAGGAAAATCTCATCAATTTGAAACAGGAAGTAGAAAAGCCTGAAATCATTTATGTCAAGGGTCTTATGGGTAAGAGAAACATGACTATTTCACATTTATTCCTGGAACAATGAGGATCAAGCGAGGATTGAGGCAACACTGAGGACCAAGGCAACACAAATTGTGTGTAGAAACACAACAGTAGCCAAGCCACAAATGATTTCAGGAGATCTGAAAATGATACTACATATTTTTATATAACTGAAACTGATTAAAGGATGTGAGAGAGATGTCTGTTCCTTGATGCCAAGCCTAATTTAGAGTCTGGCTTAATTTCAAGCCACAGCCATCCAATCACAGCTGACAAACTCACATTGTCATTTAAATAAGGAGGCTGTTCCTCTGCATAAAGAGTGCTGCAGCTATTCACTAAAACAAGTTGTGCAACCGCCACATGGAGCCCAAGAAAACAAAGAAACTGATTAAAGTGGAAGTTAATGTCATTCTTGAGGATACAGCTGCTTGTTTATCTGCAGCTATCACTGAGAACTCTGAAGCTAATGTCACTCTTAAGGACAGCCATCATAATCATTTATTCTTTCATAAGAGTCTATTTGAGGCAGCCAAACCTACTAAGGATTAAAGATGACATTCAAATGGTCAGGATCTCATATTCCCAACCCTGAGATCCTGTAACAATTCAAGTGTCTTGTGTTTAACAGTGCAAGTCACAATTGTAGTCCCCATATGTTAAAAACATAATTGTCTCCTTTTTGTACAACATAGATATAAAGGGATATATGGAGCATGTTAATGATGCTTGAGAAAATGCAAATGTAGAAATGGCTTTCCTAGCTACATGCATTGTTAAGCAGTTAAGACTACAAATGTTCTATTGATTTAGCTTTGCTAATGCATATGTAGCAACATTTTGGAATGGACAAGCCTTAATCTTTGGGCTGGTTTTCATTAAGCCCCTCCCACTTTCCACTGTCTAAATGATGATGCAGTTCTGCACTTCCTATCACATAAACGCAATAGAAATGCATCTGTACCACAGGAACCGTCCTCCTGCTAAGAGTCTTATCATTTTACTTCAACACCTTCACACAACAATTTCAAGTTTCATTGGACAGGTTAGACATTGTCACAACTGTGGAACTCCACCTGTGCTTTGGACTGCAGGCGTTTAAACAACATGAAAACGTGACATCCTTTAAAATAATGTTGGAGCTACATTCAATTTAATGCATCAGTAATTAGCTTTTTTGCTCACTAGTATTTGGCTGCTTGAGGTGTAAATTTCACATTGACTTCCTGTTGCTCTGACATGATTGTTTTCGTTCCTCACCTCAGAAGTAAAACTAACTGGTGAAACATACAGGATATGGCCTGGCCTCACCAACATACTAATCCAGGGCTTTTTGTTTGCTTTGGCGAGGGCCAGCGTTGTCGCCCAATAAAGCCGAGAGAGATTTCACATAAAGTCCTTATTTCGTGCAGATAATCGGGTTTTAAGACGTTAAAACACCTAAGGCTTTAGCATTAGACAAAAAAAACACTATGTCCTGATTCCAGAAAGTCACAATACACATTACAACAGGAGACATTTTGTTTTGCTGCAGTGATGTAACGGTTTGATTATCTTACAAGCTTTAATATCTGGGGCTCGTACACAACTGTAGTTTGAGACTTGGCTACACATCGACTAAAATAATCTGATGAAAAAATGTTCTACTCAAGGGTAATCTACAGAAAACGTTTACACCAAAATCTCTTTTTATTATACTATTCACAAAAAGACACACCCTACAGTCCTGTAGGAATAGGGAAAATATTGAATGTTAAAAAAAGTCAGCATTGGGTTGCACCCTGTTCCTGTAATAATTCTCATCTTGGTACCAAGACACTGAGCAGTACAAAAGACATTTTATACTGTTTAGCACATGAGGGGAATACCAGTCGTCCAGATTTTTTGGCAGGTTAACTGTAATGATTCCTCAGTCAGAATCCTTCTATTCATGGTCTGCCTCGCATTCAATCCTCTTCAGCTGTCCGCCTAATGGCTCTGTGTCATGTGGTCATGATGTCACTGTGCAAGCAGCCCGTTCAGTTTTGTGGTGGCTGAGGTCATAGTCACATTCCATGTCACTCATATTGTGTCTGGTGATGATGTGAATCGATGCTAATGTCTTATTTTTTCTTGTTTATCATCACTGTCAGAGACAAGGACACATTTTGCTAATGGTAACTTCTGATTAGCATGCTCAAATGTTCTCAAATCAGCGTTAATGGCCCGATTTTCTCCTCAAACTGGTCTCTGGAGAGGGCAGTTAGCATCTTACGCTGGAGTACTTAGCGTATATACGATATGACACTTATCTCAAGCAGTGAAAAACAAGTGCTGTCTTGCAAGGTCAATGCCCATCAATATCACACCAATCTATGAAAGTCAAACCAAACATTTGTTGATTTCTTGAGTTGATTTTAAACACACCATCCACATTACAACTACGTCTGGCACATTGTCCATTAAACAGTGACTGAACTAGATTGCAAACCAGGTAAAGTTTGGGCTGAAGTTAAATTATGTTGTGTAGCTTAACAACATAAAACAACTGCCAAATTCAAAGTCACTAGTGAGTTTGCTAAATATACTGTCAAATATACTGCCACTTTAAACACATATGGTGCCTCTTCCTCACACCTGGACTGTGGAGGATTCACACCCACAGGTTCCAGTCATCTTCCACGTTGTTATTTAGTGGGTGAAGTCAAGCTACTCTGACATTTCTTTATTGAACTGTACAACTGTGCCACCTGTTCACATGCACATGCAATTAGACCAATCAGTGGGAAGCCAGCAAACCTGTCAGTCACCAGAGTGGTGCCAACTGTCACGCGTGTGCTAAATCTCAGCTGTTATAAACTCCTCTGCGATAGTTCAAAGTTCTAAGACCGGTGATTAGCTGTCAGTTTTTTAGTTGGAATGCTAAGCCTGGTGCATGTTTTGGTTCTCTCATTTAACACAATTAGCCATAATCAATAAATTTGTCCCTGTACTTGTGTTTAAATTGACAGCTCTGTAATAAAACGAATGCCATTATTTACTGATAATATTGCTCTCCATTATAATTCTGTGAAAAGCTTACACTTGCATGTTACATGTCACAGGTATGTCATTGCAACTTTGGAATTACAATTTAGGTGAGGCTTATGGCATAACTGGGTAAACTATTCTTTTAAGCCACACAACCAGAACACAAGAGCAAAATCAGCAGCTTTAGTATTATATATGATCTATAATATACAGTATCTGGTTCTGTATACAGTATATGAATGTATACATGTCATGTGCTGTGCATTATATGCAGTATGATGGATAATAATGTATACATAAGTAAGTGTGTGTATATATTGTACATTTTATATGATGCATAATATACTGCATATATTCTGCTGTGCACTTGACTTCTCCACAGGCCAGTTAATGCAGGAGGGAGGCGGCAGCTCACAGACACGCTGTGTTCGTCTCCTCTTGGAGGTGACTGCAGAAAGCTAGAGGAAGGAGGCGTGAAAGCCTCCAGTTCAACCCCGACTCCATATGGGAAGCGAGAGCTCCAAGACAAGCTCTTGCAGAGTGACATTTAGCCAAGAAGTGCATGTGAAAGCATGACCACTGAACTTCTGTGCTGAACCCCAAATGCCAACGTGTCCATTTATTCTACAGACTCTCATCCAATGCAAAGAGAGCGAGACCGAACCATGTGACACGCAAACCCACGAGAACCTGTGGCCAGACAAATATAATGGCTGGTTGACATTTAAGCCTGAAAGGTTAGAAAAAAAATCTGTCTGTACACAATGTAAAAATCACAGTTATATTGCACCTATATACTTACAGTAGATTAAAAAACAAATAGATTTTGTACAAGACACCCTTAAAGTTTATTGTTGTATTCTAAATATAATAAAATCACATCCCAAACATTTTCACATCGACACCTAGTACAAGTTTCATAATGTTCTACTTAAGCAGTAAAATCAGACCATTTTAACACTAGCCTCCATTTTGTGCTCAATCATTTCATCTCCACAACATGCAGAAATTGTTCTATGGGAAGCCTGAAATCAAGTACAGTCCCTTAAACAAACAAATTTACAGTGTTTGTTTCTTGCTGCATGATTTCCATCTGAAAAAAAACACCACCACACAATTTACAGGCCTCCGCTGAAGTATGACACACGCATTTAGCATTTCACATTCTCAGACTCTCTGAAATAAATAACTGTATGCCAAATATGAAATCCTATTTACTTGGCAAAAGTGTCACTGTTAATTAATCTAATGTGCACAGTTTTGTGTGTTATTTTACAACATAAAAGAAGTTTTCCTCCCTCATCCACACCCTTGCATGTCTCATTAACAGCCACAGCTTCCATCCTACAAATATGTAGGCCCCCTCAACAGTCCTTATTTGGGCCCGCCCACAAGCAGTGACATCACGTCTGAAAATATACAAAATATTCCCTTTTTTCTTGCCTTTTCTGTTCCCTTCTGAGGTACTTTAATCTTTATGGATTACTGTAAATCCAAATCAAATGTAAATCTGTACTGTACATCTATGTATTAAATGACTGGAAAGCAGTTACAGGCAAATCTTACCAGACATTCACATGCTCAGTGTCACGAGCACCCCCTGTAGGTGCCGGCCCCCTTCCCACTTTGTGGGGGCATCCTGTACAGTCACACAGCGTGACGCATAAATATAGCCATCTTTCTGCCCATTGCCAGTCACATTTGTTTTAACTGCCAGATTAAACAAACCCCACACTTTGTTCAGCTAAGCTGTCTAAAACGCTAATAGCCTCTGTCCTACAGATATGTCTTCAAAAGAAATGACCAAACAACCACAAGCAGACATCCAAGTCTAACAAGTCCAATTTCATGAATCAATCATAAGACACTGTTTGCCTGAAGGCACATTTCAAGAGTGCTGAGAAGGAAATGAGCGATGCTAGCTGAAAAATTAGTTCTAGGAAAATTTGTTTACAGCTGTGCCAGACTCCATTATAAACAAAAGTCATTAATCAATCAAGCATTAACCTGCGCTGATAGTCTCAGACGAAAACTGCTGCAGACGAAACGCTTTAATCGTTCAACAGGACATTTAAAACGGAGTAAAACACAAACCTAAAAACAACAAAATATTATGGCCCTTTCCACAAGGTTACAGTATTACATATGAAACAACAGACCACACTTGAAGTCGATGCGCTTTGAAGGCCTTTTGTCACCAAGAGTATTTATCAGCATTCACAAAAACAACCATGACCTGCAGTCTAAATACTGAAAAACAAACCCAGACAGCTCTCTAAATAACAGCAGTCTTGATCGAATTACTCTTTAAAGTGTCAGGAAACAACACCTGCGTCAGATGTTGGAGGCAATCTTGAGGTGTAATCCACCCTCAGCGTCGCCTGAAAGAATGTTAGGAAGTTAACAAAAGTTGTTTGATTAATATCTGTGACTTCCTGTTTATAACCACAGAAAATAATTTAGGCTGGTTCCTCAGTCTGTTTACAGAAAGGTGTTAATCAAGTTCCTTTTTTGATGCATTTCCTATGGGGAGAAAAAAGAAGAAGATGGCCGTCCTTTTTATGAATAGCCAGTTGGCTTTAGTTACAAACTACGATTTTGCTACTTGCTGTTGTTGGTCAGTGACAGGTGCTATAAAGAGAAGAGCATTTACATTCCTGTACCTGATTGGTCAAAATGTTTAGTGCAAGATGTCATCAATACTTTTGGTCCCATTTTCAAGTAGAGAAAGAGAGATGCTAGTTTTTTTTAATGCTCATGCTACAAGTTAAATAAGTACACTTAGATAAAAGTTAAAAAGCACACAAACAATAGTCTTCCTCAAGGGGAAAAGACACTAAACAACAATTTTGGCCTGACATTAATTACACCCACAATCTCCTTAAAATTTAACACGCACCCACAACATCTTAAAGAAAAAGAATAAAATCTAATCTAATATTATTGATTTAATAATCATAACTATTAATTTAATCATCTTAAAATAATCTGTGGCTGTCTTTCGAAGCCCTTAATTCTTCACTTCCTGACTGAAACAATACAGGCCTTTATTTACAAGAACAACAGTAAGATCTGAGGTCACTTCATTCACTTCTATTCCTTTCATCTGCCTCCATTACTACTAGAACACAATCCCTTTTCCTCCATGCTCTCAAGGGACATTCTGTGTGGACAGTGCAACCATGAATGTCCAGATGTCCACTAGCGGGTCAGATGCCAAATCAACAGGGTCCATTTCCACCTCACCAATGAGACTCACAAAAGGAACGTCAATGAAGAAACAATGCAGTGGAACTGATGCAGATGTAGCTGAGAGAAAGAAGCACTGACAGAAAACAGAAACAGGAGATATAAACAAGTGACGGAACAGCCCAATGTTTCTCCACAGGACAATGAACCCACTCACCCCTTTGCCAACCCAACTGAAACAACATAAATCCAGCATAGAGCACATCTGTCCACAGCCTGCATTAACGGTTCACAAAGCCCTCGCTGAAGAGAGACACAATACCAACAGGAGCTTTGATTAAGTCACACATCATAAACCTCTTAGGCTGACTGCCTGCTACAATACCAGAGCTTTAGTGTGATAAAACCCACCTGGCTCAGGCCAAACAGTGGAAAACTGACAGTGCAGGTTTCAAAAAATGATCAAGCAAAACTTCAGAGGCAACAAAAACAATTTAAATATTCGCTAATTTGCATACTAACACTTAAAGCACAAAAGCCTGTTAAAGGGGTCAACATTAGGAATCAAGTTTCATAGCTTAAAACATCCTTATCAATGACAAAAACATCTATGTACCAGTTCTCTGCAAAAAAAGAGAGAATGACATCACTAATAAACTACAGAGCAAAATAACAACACCTACTTTTACATCATTGCACAGTCACTCGTTCACAGAGAAGTGGAAGCAGTCCTCGCCTGACAGCACATCATGCCAACATCCTCTTTGTTTGGGATTAATCCACTATGACATCAGCAACAGGCTGAAGAGAATACTTTGGAGTATTTTGAATCTGTTCATAATTACAAAATGTTTGGGATAGCAGTAACATGACAGTTAAATGCGGCACTGTTCCCAGCTGTGCTGTTTATTGGCTAAGACGTTAGCCAATCATACGCATTATTGATTACACCTGAAGGTTTTTAAAAGAGGGCCAGTCAAATACGACTGTTTT
Source organism: Yasuhikotakia modesta (assembly GCA_036877545.1). NCBI lineage: Eukaryota > Metazoa > Chordata > Actinopteri > Cypriniformes > Botiidae > Yasuhikotakia > Yasuhikotakia modesta. Next base: position 9,420 of record JBAJNP010000495.1, read on the forward strand.
TAAATCATAGGACTAGAAACAGCGTGTAAAAATTGCTATTGTGAAAGAATTGCTATTGGTTTTTTAAAGGGAAAAAATGTAATATTATACCTAAATTAAATAAAAACCCATTTTATGACTTCGTTAAGCTCGATGTTCTAGACTAGAGCTAAAATATTAAAAGGATGATTATCTGTGAGACTGTGGCAAGTCAGACAATTAGAGCAGAGCTTACTAGATACTAAAAGTACAATTTCATCTGCAACATTTATCAGACAGTCAATGATGTAGCACAGTGTAAAAATAAGATTAGGAACCTGGATCCATATGCAGAAATTTAACATACAAATGTGAACCATAATGGCTCTGACAAAAGAAGAGGATTATATTTACTAATCAAGAGTAACTAGACACACCTGGATACAATTAGGGCCAACATGATAAAACTACAATAACCATAGACTTGAACTACAACAAACAAGACATTTCAAAATAAAAGACATGACACGCCACAAAATGACAACACAGATACAGGGCAAATTAATGTATTGTGGGTTCCAGATGGGCTAAATTATTTTTATATATTATATTATGTTACAGTATTTAAAATAAGTATCAGACAGAGTCCAATTAGTTTAAAATACATAAAACTACAGCTGTTGTTGGTGTAAGAAAACTTGGCTAACGCTTAAGGTGGTTTTCACACACAAAAATAATGTAAATAATATTGTTATGCATGTTCCTTTAAGACAGTCTTAAGATTGTCTGAAATCAAAGAGAACCAAACTGAGGCTCAAAATGGAGGAAGAACAACAGTAAAGACTGTATTGAATCATTCTAATACCCACAGACGAGAGCTTATGCCACTGGTCCTCTACAGGCTTTACCATCGTCACCAATCGAAACCTCACAGTGTAAATGACAAACAAACACAATTTGTACCACCATTTCACGCTGAATCCTGACTAGCCATCTGTCAGTAGAAGAAAACAACATGCTGAAACCACAGATGACTTGGCTTGTGGTTACAGCTCATGTGTACCAGCCAGTTATTAGGAAAAACAGGATGCGATGCATATGGATTATATTCATGAAAACAGTCTTTCCTCTGAATATTTAAGGGATGCTAAGGATGGTCTATCCGGAGAGGGTAGATGCTAACTCTGAATCAGCAGACTGCCTCTGCTATGGCTTGGCACAGATTTATTTCTTGGTCACCGGCACAGTAGTTGCACTCTGTGACTCAGTCCTAAATAAATGCTACCGTGTGGTTCTCAAGCACCTCTTGCTAATCCTCTTGCTAATGAAAAGCTCCTGTGAGCCTTCAGAAATTTTGGAAGTTGCGTATGAAGTGTTTTGCCAAGATTAAGCAGCATTTAGCAGTTATTACCATCAGGTGCGCTAATGAAAATCAAGAGCCTTTGCGAAGCTGACACTGAAGTCACTGTACAGTAACACAATGGTTTAAAAATGCTCCTCATGAGAAGATTGAGTCTCTGCAGAACTATAAGGGGAGTTTCTGTCCCGGTTTGGTAACACCCAGTAATTGGAAAAATGGCTTCTGTTTATTTTTGATTGGATGGTTGAAAAACGCCTTTTTCCAGTTTGGAAACGCCCTATAATTGGGAAACGCCCCTTTTGTGATCCTCAGAGACTTACTCCCTACTATGACGTAAATGTGATTTTCTAGGACAGACAATTCAGAAATATGTCAGCAGTACCACCAGCAGAAGAGATTCACACATTCTGTCCAACTCTGTACTGTGACTCCGTCATCGGGGGCAAATCCTGTTATCCTTACAAAACACCCACAGACTGAAGTCTCCTCACCACTCGCAGGGGAAGTGCAGTTGAACGGCTCTACAACTGATCCTATAATCTCAGACCCTAAGTCCAATAACTGGGTTAAATAAAACACCTTTACTTTTTGCTATAGGATTATTCATGTGTTTGGTCATCACAAAAGGGATTTGTTGTGGAATCCAGACTAGATATTGAACAATTATCTGTTTAATGTGTATTTTCCCCCCAGATATACACAATAATAATCACAATGTTAAGCCATCAATAATACTGTTACAATAAAAATTTATATTAAAATATTGGTAACACTTTAACATGGGGGGCATTATTTACACATTTTTCCCTCAGTAAACTATAAATATATTTTAAATAAAAAATAACTTTATAAATAAAAATGTCATGCTTGATAATACTTAGCAAGTTGTTCTTTGAATCTCTAATGCAGAGAAAATTCTGTGTATAAATAGTCTTTTCTGCCTCATTTCTGTGTTGGTTTATTTTGTCTCTAAGTGTGTTAGACTTCACAGCACAAGAATGTATTATCTAAAATTAAGTGTTCTTTGAGCAACATCCTCTAAAGTGAAAAAGGAAGCCTTACGTTTTAAAAAACAGGTGCATCCCCTGGGTCTATCCTTGACTATTTTTATCTTTAAACACACTTTTATCTTGAAGGATGTTCAGAGATTGAATTTAAACAGAAAAAAGCAACATCCCTCATCCGTTTTCAATTACCGCCTCAGTCGCTCCACGGCTAAATTTAGCAAGGATGGTTATCTAGACTTCTGTAGATGCATCAATCACAGATTTCAACAATCTGAATAAAGGTAAGATGTCCACTGTGGCGGTTTTATTTAATTCTTCTGAGGAAAAGACTTCCACAATTATAGATCTTTTCTGTTTACTTCAAAGGAACAAAACATTGGACATAGGAATCAATGCAGAAATCTTGATTTATAGCCTGAATCTAGTCAATATGTCATGAAACAGAAAGTCAACACTTATGTTTTAGAAAAAAACTTGTTTTATTCTATTTTCCCATTGATTACAGTCAAAAAGTAAATTCTGTGAAATCTGTTAGCAGATCAAACGCTGTCTGTGTCTCATGTTTGTTAGCAGCTCTGCAAGACACAGACGACATCACAAGATTGCTTGTGATTTTCTGGATCATATGAACATCTGTTTGGAATCTGAACCACAAAATTCTAACTCTTTTAAAGCCAGAAAAGAGAGACAAGTATCAGGAACTGATAAAATAACTACATGATGTTCTGAAAATGATAGTTTTACCATAACATGATTCCTGATAATTCCTGATAAGATGCTAACGTTCAAACACCTCAAAAGGCTAAAAAACAGACACAACAACCTCAGGTGGAATGAACTCTGTTCTAACTTATTGATGTCTGCAGGGTATTAAAATTCCACTGCGGCAATCTGTTCGCCCCCACCGGAGCAGAAAAGAGATTCCTTGCCAGGAATGGCGTGGCCTGGTGCAATTTTTATCTGTTACTATGTTCACACTAAAGGACTTTATGCATTGTCACTGCAAATCAGTGCAGAGGAATCAGCCAATCAGGAACAAATGAGGATTCAGTACAAGAGACAGAACAAACAGTGATGAATGAGGTGGATCAGAGAATAAAGAACATGAGGATATACAGTCTGGATGTAGTTGTTTTTATATCTGGGCAGAACGAACAGTTCCACAGCCTGGCATAGCCACCACCCATCAATTCAATACCGCCCCCATCACCTCATCCATTTAAACGATGTGCTTACCTCAGCAAACCCCACCCTGGGCTGTTATATCCCAGGATTGCACATTCTCTATCTCACTTTCCACCTCTAAATCTTTCTCTTCCATCCGTTTATTTCACGCTCTGTCTATCGCTCAAATGTTTAAAGTCTCAATAATCAACAGGAAGAACAACAGTCATAAAAACAGAAAGAGTTGCAATCAATCTCTAACAGCTAAAACGCTATTGCTTCTGAGCCATTGCCTTTGTTAAAGAAATCAATAGCTTTTACATTATTACGCATTAAACATATTTTGATGCAGACATAATAAATGCCTCTGTTGTTTTATTTGCTCTAAAAGACAGTCATTACTAATTAAAAAGCACTCTTGTAATACTAGAATTATGAAGGACACTGAACACACAAATTCTAACACACAGCACCTCAAAGTCACGTATTATTCAAATAAGTGTTTATATTATATTTACTCTGTTCTGTGCTGTTATGTGATCATCTACTTAGATTAAATTCCCTTTAAACTCAACAATTTGATAGTCAAATAAACCTAGTTTTGGCTCAGATTTTAATTCTGTATGTTGTCTGAGCTGTAATGGTTAAATTACCACATTATTTGTGTCAGCCATTATCACAGTGGCAAAATTGTTTTTTTTTTTTGCTTTTTCTTAAGTATCACCTCTGTGCAAATCTTTTAATTCATGTGTAAATATATCCCTCGTCCCACTGGCTGGTTTAATACTCTCTCATCTTTAACGATATGATAAATGATCCGTGTGAAAATATAATTTGGAAAATTTGCATATACTCAAATTAGTAACAGACAAAATGATGCAGTAATATAACTGGCTAAATAGATCACACTGGCTTTCCAAAACAAAACAGATGGTTACCATTACACTGAGATAAATAATCATCATAAATGTTACATTGTAAAGGTAATATGAGTTTTTATTATAATTATTTTCTGCAATTTTATCAGCCACACATACTTTCTTACTGACTTTTTTGGGTACTTTTTAAAGTGTTAAAGTCAGTCATACTGTGTTACTGTAATGAATCTTTGAGTTAGCTGCAACACAACGGCAAGTAAATAATGTTTTACATTTTGTTTTACAAACAATACCATTAATGATAAACATTCACATTAAAGCCAGGAAAAAAGCCATCAAGCCCTGTATAACTATATATGTTAATAACAGCACACCTGCAACCCAAATGGTAGATTTTCCATTTGGCTGCATTTTATGTCATTTTGGAGGAATCAGATATCAGAAGCAATATGGCTGCAGGTCAGAGATACCAGTTAGGAATGTCCCATATATAAAAATGGAATTAATTCACATTCCCAGCATTCCACTATCAGTGCCTGAAGGACTGAATACTCATTCATTCACATGTGGGAGTGACATTTAAACTGTCATCGGCTCAATTAGGTCACATATCGCTGGATCAATAGCTTTGCAGGAACTTTTAAATGCAGTTCAGATCTGACCTGCTGCTTGTGGCTGTGTGGAAACAAATCTACCCCTAATTCTCAAATCTCCATCTCACAGCACATCTCGCGTTCCTCTGAGGAATAACATTAAGACAATCAAAAGCAGCAGTACAAATCTCTTGAGGTTCAGCCATGTAGGTAAACGCCCCAGAAAGTGCTGCGTGAATTTGGGTGAGATTAAATGAAACTGGTGCTCACTAAAACCTCTCCCTAAATGTTTTAATAAGGACTTGGCTGATCCCCCAGGCGCCAACGGAACCTGACCTAAATGGTAAAAACGACTAATGTGCATTTAACATATATTTTTTGTGTTTAACTGTGTCATTCCTCTAAATATGTGGGGACTTGTGTAAATCTGTGTCCTTAATCTGTGACACTGTTACCGATTACAGTGTTTATAAAAATCTAGACTTCGTTCAATGACAGGCACAGATCCCATCAGAGCCCTACAGGTAGACTGACAGACCACCCGTCACTGATATTAATAAACCGATGTACTGATTCGAATGCGGCAGTCGCTATCTGGTCCCTTCAGGCTGTGAGGCTGTCTGGTCGTCTGTTTGTTTGAATACACATCCTGTCTGCCAAAATATGCCCTTTAGACAAATTGTGCCCCCCTCGACTTGCTGAGGGAGTCCATGGTGTTGATTTACTCAGTTAATTCACAGAGGGATGGAGACTGGAGCCATATGCTTTTAAATATTGATGACTCTGTTTGTACGCACTCAACCAAATTATGAAATTATTCATATATTTAAATTAAACACAAGTATCAGACATGCCCCAATTAACATAGAGATACAGGTTATAGCTAGTAGGATTAGCATTTTCACTTTAAGTTTTAATTGTTATCAAAATATGAAAATACAATTATGAAAGGACAACTAATAATAATTAAACTATTAATATTAAACACTTTTAACAAGGTAGATTACAATCAACAGTTTTAAATAAATATTTAAAACAAGTAAACAGCAATAAAAAACTAAGCAAGAGGACAAAAAAAAAACAAGAAGAAAAATTATACATTGGAAAAATTTTCAAATGTAAATAAAACAACAGAAATAAAGTGAGGTCTTCAATGCATGATTATTGTTATTAATATGATACTGCTATAGGTATTTGACTAATAAGCAGTCATATAATAAAAGCTAGATTTTTTTTATTAATATTGCTACATTCTCACCACCTTAAAATCCATCGATATCAAAAACCCATATCTAGGAATTTTGCAGTCTAGTCTCTTAATATGTTTTACTAGCATGGTCATAAGCTAGCATGAGTAAAACTGCATGGTGGGAGAACATTTAAGCATGTATGATCGTTTCCTTAAATCCCTAACATCAGCTGACAGGCGAGCAAACTCCTCTTGTCGCAGGATTCAGAATTAATCATAGCAAATGTTACTGTGGATGAGAGCGAGGCTAAGCACACAGCCAGATGGACTTCACAGGGGCACTGGGAACTTACTGTGACACTAGCCGCACTCTACCCGCAAACACACAAAGCTAACATCAAACCCAGTGCTGTTCACTTAAATCAAGCTCCACTTTAAGTTAGAAATCTGTGCATATGTTAACAAAAACTGGGAGCAAAAGAGGTGGAGGAAATTTAAAGCACTAGCTTTCAGTAAACACAATAAAATAAAATGTTTAAGAAAAATTCCATTTGACATTAATAATAATGGCAAGAGGGGCTTTTAATAAAATTTGCCTCTCATTTACTCTATAAACAGGCTCCAGCATAGGTGAAATTAATATGTTAAAGATAAAAGACTTTTCACAATGACATTCAGATTTAAAGATCAATTCACCTTCCCTGTCTCAGATAGTTGTGAGCTTTTAACCAACACCCACACTAAGCAAATCATTTCCCATAATTCCCTGAGCCTTATCCACTTACAGGAGCCCAGTCCCTGTCAGAGGCGTAAATATACATTTTAAAAAGGGATAAAAGCACATTTTTCTGCAAGGATTTCATTTGCAGCCATTATGATGGGTTTTCTTCAAAATATCCTGAAATGGAAACTAGCACATATTTATAAAACTGAAAATGCCACAGAATGAAACTAAACCAGTGAGGTCTCGTATGATTTCCAAAAATGAAACAAAATTTAAGCTAGTCACACAGGTTTCCAAATGGCTGCATTACGTTACGTCTTCTGGAACTCAAAATGTTTTGTGTATCTCAGATTTAGAACATACGACTTCCAGAAATGATCAGCACAGTTATTTGACATCACAAGTGAGGAAAGGATATCCTTACGCAAGCAGTTATTGAGATTCTTCATGGAGTGTCTGTAGTGAATGACCTTGATTGGAGAACATCTCTAAAAATAGATCCAATCACAGTAATGCAATAATGGCCAGTTACAGGCGCTACGAGTAAAGCTATGGAGCCAATTTAATAATGTACTGTAGCTCAAAACATCCTACTGGAAACTCATCTTACTGGATACAGTTTAGCATTGGATGACAATGACATCTTACAATCATAAACAAAACCAGTTTACAGCTGATCAATCTAAACTGGTCCATTTAGAAGGTGCTTTTTAAATAAGCAGTTTCTCTACACTTGTTCATGTTTGATTTATTTCTGAAGACAAATCAGTCACTCAAGAGCTAAAAAATTGACCGTCCTCTCAGATTTGCAAAGTAAAACTTATTTGGAACAAATGGTTAGTTACTGCCAAGAGTCCATGTACTGTAAATTGGTTAAACAGATTAAATGGGAAAGTACAGTAAGACAAAAACTGAAAGGCAACAGCGACCGCTGCATGTCAGTCTGCTGTTCACGGCTAATTTAGTCTAATTTTAGCTCACAGAGCTGAAATGAATGGAAGAACCAGTGCCAAGGAGCTTTTGAAGTGGGGAAGCCAGGAGCCGCCAGTCAGAAAGGAAACTGGGAAATTTATTTCAGTTCCTGATGGGAAGTTCCTGCAGGTCAGACCCCAGCGGGACCTACAGTACTCTCTGAAAGAACGTTTTTGTCTAATACAATTTAGGAAGAATCTTCTTTGGTAATATTAAATCATTGTAAGATTAAACAAGCCCTCTGTGGCATTTTGGTGCTTTCAACCATTTTAAGAGAGATTAAACCTTTTTATTATCAAACTTACAGAAACCTGGCTAATACATTAAAACCTGTCAGGTTTTAAGATGACTGGCTTCTAACAAAGATAAATCAAAGGGTAAAATTCCATACAGCCTTCGTCCCCCAAGACTTCTTTTCCTGTGATGTCCATGCAGTGGTTTTTATCCTAACATTCTGACAGGATTGCATGGTTGTTCTGTGCAGATGTAAGAGTGTTGTGTCATCACTGTCAACATAATCATTGTTGAGTAGCTTCTCAATGCAGTTAATACAACGCAAGAATGGTCCAGATGTTCTGCCACACACGGACATTAAAGCCACAAGGAATTTCATCTGAGATTAATCATTTATCTTGGCTCATGCTAAGCAATCTGAGCAAGGTTTGGTGATCCATTTAGAAAAGAAGGATTTGTCCCATAGCAAGATACCAGGAACTTGGAAAAACTGTAAACTTTATAATGTTTGTAATATTACATTTGTAATATTGTCTGCCTCTGTTGAACATTCCTGAATTAGGTGGCATCTTTGGGACAACATTAAAACAACTATCGTCTGCAAAAATGTTGCCAAAACAAACACAAAACAAGTCTTACGGTTGCAGTTTTACTCTCGAACACACTTTTGACATGGTCTGTCGACACCACACATTAGCAAATCAACAATTTTTCACTCCTAAAAACACTAGCTGGCAAAAAACACAGTCATAACAAATCATAGCCAAAAACAGAAGTACATTATTGCAGTTGTTTCATTTCCAGTTGAGTTTAAATATAGAATCCCATTTTCAAGTTATGAGAACAAATAAACTCCCGGGAAAGAAACAGCTCCAATCCTTTTTCAAAACCCCAGTCTGCAGTTACTGCAGCTCTCTAGTGCTACACAAATACCTCATTATGAAAATATGTTTATTATTTATTTGCTTAATCAGATGAAGCTAAATTTTATTTCCAGTATCTTGTTCAATGTTAAGTAAAAAAAAAAAATGTGCACTATACATTGTGTTCAAGGAAAGGTGAAATAAAATACATTTACATTTAAACATTACAAAAAAGTGACATTTTACTGTTTAAACTTTTGATACTATCTATTGATAAATCATTGTAGCTCTAGTCATAACATTAGTTTTTAAACAAAAAAATAAGAAAATAAACAAAGAAATGCTACCTTGTCTAAAAATGTGAGAAAAACTACCTTTCCAATGATTCTTATCAACTGTCAAAAATGCTAAAATCTGGACGTTTGTGTAACCAGAGAATGTGGCCTGGATCTTATCACAGCTGGGAGGTGGACATGTTTGTACTATTGTAATGTCAAGGGTCAAGAGCCAGAGAAGGGAGCCGCCTTTGTTATTAATATTCGAAACTCCCAGACCTATAAGAGAAGGACAATTAGACAGACGTGATCTGAATGAGTCTTTTACAAACAGCCTTGAATCCATCCGTTACCCACACAGTAAATTATATCTTTTTGCAACAGTCATTTGTCACAGTGTTGGGAAGAAACTAACTAATAGTAGCATCGCTACTGATTTACCTACATTTTTTAATAGTGACAATAGTTTAGCTGTTTTCAAAACAATGCTAAAAAAATGCTAACAAGCTGGTTTTTTAAAAGGTTGTGGCTTATAGATTTGTTTACATGCTTCATGTGAGATAACAATTCACTAACATAATGATTCACAATATTTAAATTATTGTAAAATATTCAATACATCTAACTACTTTCTTAACTGCAGCTTAACTGTAGCTGAACTACTGTATACGATAAGTAACTTGGAGCTTGGTTTCTGCAGCACTGAATTGTCCTGATAAATAGCTGTAGATAATTAAAATACTGACCTGGTTCAGAAGGAATGTGGGAATCTGACTGTGAAACTCTAGATATGAACTCCCTACAGGTAAGTTTGAGGTCTAGACTGTGCACCACACATTTAGAGAAATGGTTTTTATTTTATAGGGTCTGGAACCCCATGTGAACTGTGAATTTCCAGCCCTCACTCTGGTTTCCCTGACATTTATTGGCAGCCGAATGCAAAAGGAGAGTTTTGTGTGTGCTTTCTTTCTGCTGTGAAGAATAACTTAAGTTTTTAAACAAAAACTAAAAAGGTTTGAGCTTTGCGGAACAGACAGATTTCTTGCTGAAGAGGCAATGCTTGGTTTTGGCAATGGCACACGCTTCTGGTTTCGTTTGGAAAAAAGTCAACCACGCCAATGTGACACTAAAGCATTGCTTCCAGAAAAGCCGATTTGTGGCTTCATCTTTGGAAAAATCGGTCCACAGGAAAATAAAATCTGAAATGAGATCTCTTCTCTCAATTGCTTCACCTTAGATAGCAATGAGTTACCATGGAAATCAAATAAAGACTTGTTCTCAAGTCTCAGATATTTCTCCTCAAAAAGACCATGGTAATCTCACAACTAGAGCTTTAGAAGAGACGTTAAAAATGTCAGAAACTGTCCTCAGATTTGCCAGGATGCAGAGGTCAGCAAATTTTAACATGACCACAAACGTTTCACACTCATTCATTTGTATTTTCTGTGCCACTTGCATTTGTAAACAGAACAATCCTCCCATTTGCCATTTTAACACAAAGGAATTTCACCTTTTCTTCTGCTACAGAATCAGCCATGATATCTTCCAGCAGACAAATATTCAGAAAAAATATTTTTTGGAATCGTCTCCTATACAGAACATATTTAGAAGTTACTAGAATTTGCTAAGTATATTATAATGGACAACTATATTATTTAAACTTAGGTAGCCTGCTTCAAAACAACAAGCAGGATCTGTGAGAAGTGTGTTTTTTGTGTATTTTCCTGCTACAGTGTTACACAAGACATCCTGTGCTGTGATGCCCTGCAGTGAGATTAGGCCCCACAAATCTACTTCAGCACTGAAGTTAAGGAAACATTTACATTGATTAAAATTCAACTTTAGAATAGAATGTAGAATTTAATAAACTAGGCCAAACTGTAATATGAAGCATTTTTGATTCCTTAAATCAATGTTTAAAGCCTTAAATCTTTAGATTCCATTATTTTTTAACAACAATTTCCTAGCTGAAACATTAGATGCTTCTTCATATAAAAGACAAGCTGATATAAACTAAGCAGACACAAATTCCTATCTTCACCACACGCTACTGTAAATAACAGATCATTAATCTTGAAGTGAAGATATGTACTGTAGATCAAATTTCCATGTGCTTTCTTCAGATCAGCCTTAACATTCTTTGTAACAACTCTTGTTTGATATTTGAGAATACTCTAGATATCCAACTCTTTTCTAGCTGGACTTGCATCATCTAACTTGGCCTAACTTCAAAAGCCTGTCTTCTGTGAAGCCTATGACTCTCCACACACCAGAATTCTTTAAACCAATCACGGCAGTCGTCGACATAAAGAATGACATACAACCAGTGCCGTAGGTATTTGGGTGAGAAGCGGGGGCGATTTTAGGGGCCTACAAGCCCAGGGAGCATTGCAACCATTTTTGGTTGTATACATTTCGTTTTTAAGGTAAGGAGCCCATAGCAACATACAGTCTTGGGCCTAGAATTCCAAGCTACAGCCTTGCCCCCACCCCATCCTCTGACTTTCTACAGATGTTCTTGAAACAGTCTGATTTCAACATCTGTTGTGTTTAGATAGGCTGGGAAGCCAAACTGTGTACGGCAGCTTTAGCTACAACATTCAGTTTGTACAGTGCAGTGATGACCCTGTGGGCTTGACCACCATTTTAAACACAGTTTGCTTTGTGCTAAGATTGTAGAGACACAGAGGCTTAAGGCCACACGAATGAATACCAGGAAGAAGAATTTGAGTTTGCTCAAACAAGGACAGCCACATTCTGTGAGGTAATAAGGTCAACTATGTGGGTATAAAGCCTATTATGTCTGCCGCTTACAGGAAAGTGGAGAGCCGTGTTTGCTTCTGGAATAGACGTATGTTGGCGAGCACGTAGGACAGATGCATTGTTTAGACTGAGATTTAAAGGTGAACGCAGAGGAAGGCAAAGTCTCAAACCTTCACGTGGGCCATCTGGGACAAGAGTTTATTCAAAGCAAGGATCACAGAATCAAGCTAATTACAGTGTTGGTTGAGGAAACAAACAAGCCAATGAAATTAAGAGAATTGAACCTTTTTCAGAACAAGAAGTGATTGATTGCAAGTTCAATGGAAATGCAAAATTGTACCCGTTTTATCTTTCCCAATTAAACTGTGTGCCAACAGATCTTTAGACTGGCGATGACTCAGTAATATGTAGGTCAAATGGCTGATATCATCAGATAATTCATCAGATTTAGTAATATTTACATACTATATTTCTCTTTACTTTCTTGCTACTATAATAGCAATCTATCATTCGTTCATATTTCAATGACAATACTAATAACTAGGGTGGGCAAGTTAAGAAAATGTACAGCTGGTTGCAAGTGTCCTTTATTAAGGGATTTAATTTGCATTAACTAGCAGCTAACTGTACATTATCTCTCTTATTGTACGATTGTCCACCATAAGTATGTTTGTTGTGTTATTATTGTAACATGGAATATTTAAATGCTCATCCTGTCTCCCATATCATTTAATCCCTGACTGTCCAGTGGTTGTAGAGCAATAACACACTATTGGATGGTTCGATTGGCCAATCACAATCGAGTATTCCAGAGCGCCATATCATAATGACCAATATAAATCTGGACTATATTATCCATTGAATTTTACACAAATGAACAATGGCCAGAATGTTACAAGTAACCTGCTTTTAATGGCAGAAAAGGAACATTTTTCTGAAAATTATTATCATTAAAACAACATTAGCATAATATCACCAGTCCTTCAGGAGTGCTTAAGCAACAATGCCTCACTGAACATGTGCTCCCTTTGATAAACAGTTTCACCAAAGAGCTACAAGCCAGTTTTATTTCAACACAATAAGAAAAGATATCCTGGTCTGAGTAGCGGGCCATGCCTAGAGCAAACACATGTTACAGAGACCTCTGATAGTCTGGTATAAGAGTTATAACAGAGGTACCATCCTGTCAGGTACAAAAATAAGCACTTCTTGCCTCGCCCATCTCTGCCTGCGGTGCAAGTGGAGAGGGGGTCCCTGGACACTTAGTAATGATAAATAACTGGGACAGAAAAATAGCCAGGAAAACTGCAAATATTTGTGTTTTCAGGACCATCTGATATGTACTGACGAATCACGAGAGCGGTAGTGGAGACTCCCTTGAACTGAGCAAACAGTAAAGAATCCCTTTGCACAACTCTCTGGAGGTCACAGCATAAACTGCAATGTACTGTACAGCAAACACGCATGCAATTCATATGCAACTCATTCGATAATGAACAAATATGTATTTTACACTAATGTAACGGAGAATGCATTTTAACGTTTGACCATCAAAAGCCCATCAGTGTGTTTTACACATGTGTCTAAAAACATTTGTTTTACAACTGCATCCCCCCAAAAATATATAAAGAAGATACATCATCTATCCCAGACGCATTACTGCGTGCATCCCATTGCATACGCATATAGTTACATGTTAAGTTACATTCTCTTCTGTGCAGCGCAAATAAACTGCACTGAAACAATACAGATCCAGATTTCGTTTCTCCTACCAGTCAGTTGCCGACGTCTCGTCGATAACGTCCTGGTAGGCTGTTAAGAGGGCCAGTCTGTTCTTGCTGAGATTCACAGCCATGTTGCTGCCGCTGCGCTCATCCAGACCAGTGTAGCAGTGATGATGGGAAGCGCGAGAGGAGGAGAGATGTTGCGCGCTGAACAAAGAGACGCCACCGCCGCTCTCCGCAGAGCTGCGCGGTCCTAGTGCCGAAGAGTTCAGAGCGTTTGTCACGTTGCAGACTAAAAACAAAACTAAAATAATAATTTTATAAATAAAACAAAGTGTCAACATAACATTTGCTTTCTTGTGGTGCAAAACAAGAGATTTGTATATTGTACAGATGTAAAAATATAAACTATTCTACTGGATTGTTTGTTTATTTTTTGTCTATTTTAACAACTCCGGAGGCAGGATGTGAAGAAAACATTGGATTCCGACGTACTTTGATGTTTTCCTACCTTGGAGTGCGTCCGTCGGATGCTGTCTGTATTTGGCTAAACTTTGTCCAAAATGTCAACCCTAAAATTGTATTGTTAAAGGTTATATTTATGTTTTTGAAACTATTGATGGTTATTTCTACAGTTAGCATATTATTGCATTACTTAATATTGTTAATAAATATTAACTGTATATTGTAACTGTAAATAATATGAACCAATACATAACTTTAGAAACAACCATCAATAGTTTCAAAAAATAATAAGGACAAATAGCTTTAAAGCAAAGTGAATAAATCAATCATAAGACCTGTTCCTCTTATGAGGGAAGTCGCAGAGATAAGAAGCTTAAAGGCTTTAGTGATTAATATTTCCTCCATGATTTGTGGCACTGGGAATGAACACATATTAATATATTATATGGGACGGAAGGAGCAGTCCGTTTGTCTACAAATCAGGATGTATAACAAATGGTGGCTGTCTTAAAAGACAGCACTCTGGTTCGGAGACAGCCGAGTATATTGCTGCAGGGTAAGCATTAACTTTTTCCTCTCTACCACCTGAGCTGTCAACAGCTGATCTTTCCATTTTGCAGGGACGCCATTTCATGGTGTTTGACTCTCTGTTTGAGTGTCAAATGTAAAGTAGAAAGACTGTAGCTGCAGTAGCTGCAGGAACATGTAGCTGTTAGACGCTGTCAAGTCTGAGATGCGCATTAAAGCTGAAGACACTGTAACAGTTAAGTAGGTCATGGTGGCCATAACTAAAACAGGATATATAATGTTTATGTCATAGTAATACTAATGATTATAACAATTAATATAATAATACATAATTATTCATAATAGTATTGTTATTAATAATAATTAGAGATTTAGCACACATATATGCATTCATTTAGATATATAGACATCTGCAAATAAAAAATAAATGCAAGATTAATGAATGCATTTGCTAACATTCACTAACTATGGTCTTTGTTAATGTTAGTTCATATGAATATGAATGTTTATGTTTATTTACAGTTTACTAAGATTAATAATTAATTGTTAGCTGATGTTAACTAAGTCAGGCAACTAATGTAAACACACAGAATCTTATTGTAAAGATATATATTGTGCTATAAACATCTCTATCCTTTAAAGAGTAAACAAAAAGCACACATTATCCCATGGTATAACAGCCTCTTAACAGCAGTGACCTACAGCACTATTGGATTCTGTCCAATCCTACCGCCTCATGGCCTGCAGGTTAGAATCTGCAGGTCCCAGTGTGCATTAGTAAAGCATTCAACTAGTTCACAGATTTTATCCATGCTGCACACACTTCCAGTCAAATTTCAGGCCTAAAACAATGGCAGCATATAATAATCCCATGACCCACAAACATACATTTCCTGTGCCACACACACACACACACACATATATATAAGCTACAGCGCTTAGTCCTTCACCCTCCATACAGCTCAGCCTCCATAATAATGGCCCACACACATTCACCTTCAACTGCAGTCTTGTCCAATCAGGATCTCCGTTTGCCCCGGAGCCTCCCCTCCCCTTGGCTGCCCACTAAATGGGTTACCATTAATTAATTCTTCTCACTCATCTGCTCCTTGGCATCTCTTACTGCCTACAAAGGTAGCAATTATAGTCTGAGGAAATACATCTGTCCATCAGAGCCTCAGCAGGCACCCAAATGCTGGCATACGAGGAGAGGGCCACTATTCAGCAAACCAACATAAAAGCACAATACAAGTTTCCAATTTAATGGTGACATCAAGTTTAACAACTTCAGCGAACATGTTGACACCAAAAAGACTTTAGTTTTTTCACCCAAACATGTTTGCTAGTAATCTGTTCCAAAAATACTACAAAGTACCAACGCTACATTTGGATTCATCTTAAAAGATGCATTGATTGTTTTGTACTGATACAAATATGACAATAAAAATATCATATAATAAAAAACATCTCAGTGTGAATAAATGAATCACAAATGACAAAATACACTTACATGCACTAGGACTCCAGTCATATTTGTGACCAAAACAATAACCAACGCCCCCTTTTCATGGCTGCCCTTTGAATTGATACATGATACCACATCCACACAGAAAGATATCAAAATTAAGTCAAATATTGCGTCAACCAGTGGAACTTTCATTTCTGAACTGAAACAATTCAGTACATTGCATTCAAATGTAAGCACTTGCTCCAACTGTAGTGTTTGTAAGGTACAATGATTTTAGTTTCAACACACAACAAGGCTTTTTCAAGATGGCCTCTTATAACTTCCTAAGTCCACACTCCACATGTTCAGCTACTGACAACTAGTGGTTGTAAAATAGAATTACATCAAAATAGATTTGGGTTTTCGTTTCTGTGACGTCATTACTTCACCAACACCTTCCCTGTTGACGTATTGAGAATCTTTTTAACAATCCACCTATTTCCAATTGATAAAATTGTTGAATATCCTGTGTGAGCATTTGTCAGAAGATGAGCGATTGAGCAATAAAATGACATTATGGGGAACAGTCATGCAATAAATCTGTGTTACAATTACATTGGTCTAACCACTAGAGAACACTTTTCTCATTCATCCTCCGTTATTGCATAAAAACAGAAGACGACTAAAATAATATGGCCAGTAAATATATTAACTCTTAAACACATTTTACAAAAATCATCACAACATTGTAATGCATGTGCTGTCTGAAATGCATAGTAGGATATGAAGAGGACAAAATATGGACATGTTATTTTCAGAAGATTATAAAGGTCCATTTTAATATATTTAAAGCAATTACAAAAAAAAGTGAGACGAAAAAGTTCACAGGGTTGAAACAGCAGATCTCAAAAATACAATCCCCATACCAGACAAATAACAGCACTTTGTCCTAAGTGCATTTATTTTGGGAAAGCTAACCTACCTGTTTTTTTGTTCACCCCAGTGTGAACTGGAGTGTTGAACTCCGTATTACCGACATTGTTGGCAGAGGAACCAGTTTTCCCAATATGGGACAGCAACGTCATCTGGTGGCCACACATAGTACCAGTCAATGTGAATCCATGTGTGATCTCATTACTACGGTAACCACATTTACAGGGGCAACCAACAAAAGCCCCTTCAGTTCAAAACAATAAAGAAATGAATACTTTACATTAGTCATGCCTGCCAATTTTATTAACTACATGAAAATATAACATGTTAGTATACCATTTTTATTTATAAATATTCAGTGTTTAAACGTCTGCGAAAACTACTTTATTAGGATAAACATGCACAATGATGGGGGAAAACACTTTTTGTAACCCAGTGGTACAAAATAGCCTATTAAATAAGAATTAGAGTTCTGTGTGGCTTGAAGTACACAGTTTAGATGGAAACAATATGTAAAACTAACATATTAGTAAAGAATGATCAGGAAACGAATAGATTTTACACAACCAATTAATTACAGAAAACTGACTGGAAAATATTAAAAATGTGTAAATGTGTGTCATCTGTAAACTTGTGAAATATATTGCATTAAGAGAGGTCAGAGGTCAAGGAACAAACATCAAATTAAGTTGTTAACATTTCTTATGCTGTATCAGTCTCTTTGTAAACGCCTTTAACTAAAGTCTATAATCATTCTGTGGTTTACCAGGAACACAAAATGTCATTAGTTACAAAATATTTGTTAATCTAATTCACTTCAAAGAGATTTAAAACTGAACATTATGTACTGGGACCCTAAATATGCATAACTTACTGCAAACAGTACAGTACATTGTTTTAATATGAATAGCCAAAGAAAATAGGGTAGGATCCAGCACAGAGGTCGCGTCTTAAATAGTTAAAAAAAACACTATTTTTTTGCCATCTTTAGAAGATACACAGATAAATAATAACTACAGTATGATCTTTACCCACACTTTCTTCTTACAATAAAAAGACTATTTAAAAACAAAACATTGATTCCTTAAAAAATACAGTAGCTTGCTGAATCTACAACACCGAGGCTTGAAAAATGTCACAATATGTAAGACATGGGCATTTTATCTGTATTAAATCAACCATAACCGTCTGAAAATTCACGTTCATGAATTTGTTTCACCTACAGTTGAAAGAAGAAATCTGAAGACCCATTATTCAAATTAATGTCTTTTATTGGATTGCTGCTAAAGTATTCACTAACCACTGCGTATGGGTTTATTTAAACACACTAAAATATAGACTAATAAAGGGGCCTACGCTTTGGTTGGTCCACAACCACACACATCAGTTAAGTAGTGTTTTAAAAACAGACAGCACCTCTTTGATCAAACACAAATGTGTTCTGGCATCATGAGAAACGCAGAAGAGAAAAGACTGACACATACAGTATGTAACAATCAGTGATGCAGGTTTATAATGGTAAACTCCATATACAGGCACTCTCCAACGGCTGCTTGCTAACAGCTCTGTGATGGCTTGGAAAGGAGTGAACAAGAATATTTCTCTGACTCTACTTCAGTAGGTATAGTTTGCAAGTAAAGGTCACTGTTCGGTTGAGGTTCTAGGTCTGAACCCAGAGTCGGGCTCCCAGGATCTTTCTTAAAAGTAACTGCAATTGTGCTGCCTTTGTCTTCCCTTTGTTTCAGCTGAAAAGCAGTTTGATATGGTAGAGTGTCCAGGGAAGCAAAGATACTGGAGGTACTGGAGATGTTTAGAGTGGAGTTTAGGACATCTAGTTTAGGTATTAAAGAGAAACGAGTGGTTTTAGGATGAGCCATAGCCCCGCTTGTCCTATCAGGAAGTAGAGCTCTGATTCTGCTGGGAGAGCTAAGATCTGCAGGTTCCTCCTGAGTCAGTGGAACCAAAAATGTTCCATTTAATTTTAGAGATACACCAAGATCTTCTGTCTTCAACCTCTTTGACTGGACATCCCCACCTTGCAGTTGTGAATCTCTGAGCTCAGTTTCTCCAGCAGACCTTTTGGTAATGGCTCTCTTGCTTAGGTTAAGCGGGAGTGATTGCTCCTGAGGGATAGTGTAGGAACTAGAATTGGGTTGGACAGTCTCACCAAGATCTTGAGCCAGAACCTCTGAAAGCCGCTTGGTGAAGTTGTCCATGTGTGCTGAACCAAGAGGGGTGCGCATTATTTGGCGCAGCTGCAGACTGCACCCAATGTCAAGGGGAAGGATCCTAAGAGGAGGCAGCGGAGCTCTGGTCAACCCAAGTCCTCCGTTATGGAATGGGGTATCAAGACTGCACCCTGAACATTGGTGTTGGAGACTCTCAAGGGTCTCAGGCATAACCTCTTTAGATTGTGGAATTGTGAATGTCTGATGGGGCGTAGAGGAATTTTGAGGAGTTCCCTCATGACTACTCATTCCATTGAGACTCAGTCGGGCTTTGAAGAGGTCCAGTGGACAAAGACCTTTAGTGGGACTGAATCCTTTCAATGAACCACCTGCAAGCAACTTGCTAGCAGCTGACAGACAAGAAGGAACTTCTGCAGTCACATCTTGTTCCAGTACGGGTTGTTGGGGCATAGATATAGAGGATACAAGGGGCAAACCTTGGGCATGAGGGTGGTTGGTAAGCTTCAGTTCTTGGAAAACAGATTGTGGCATGATCTTTGGAGGAGGTCTTTCTGCTTTTTCAGAGTAATGTTTGGCATGCAAAGGTGGTCCTTCAACCTGCCTCTTAGCCAAAACTTTAGCATTTCGTTTGCCAGGTGGTCTTCCTCTTTTACGTACCACAATGCCATCTGTTGGTGATGCCTGAAAAGGTAGTATGGAAAGAAATTACAATCACAATACAATTACAATTGAAATGTATTGAACAAAATGCTAACATGCCTGCTCTAAAAGGTAACATGGACAAACAATCAAGGCAATTTCAGAATGGACTGCAAGTATAGAAGACAGCTGAAGTTTTGTATTAAATCTTGTAGCAGCATTCCAAGATTCTTAAGCTATAGAATATAGACTTCTTAAGCTATAGAAAGCTATATACTGGCCACCTACCTGGCCAGTAGGTGAATTCTTGGGGCTGTTCGACACCCCTTTGCCCGGCACAGTCTTTTTAGGGGTGGTGGGGGGTGAGACAGCTGTAACTTTGGCATTACATAGGTCTGGATTTTCTCCCCTTAGGTGCAGTTCATAAGGAAGCATCAACCTGTGATGCACAGATCAAATGGACATAGTAAACAAGCACATCACAATTTGCTGAACAAAGGGATTGAAATGTTGCTGTAATCAAAACCTTGTGCTCACTTTTCATAATGCCTCCTGGTGCACGTGGCAGCGCTGGTGCTTCCTGGACTTCCACCCAGCTTATTGTACACGGCCTTCCACATACGCTGTGATGTTACCTGCAGGCCAGAGGAAGGACAATGGATTTTCACTCACAGTGTCGAGATTACCACTTATGACCAAGTAAAGAAACAGCTTAAGAAACTCACACTCTCATAGCCTCCAAGTTTCTTCACAACAGAATACATGAGGAAGAGGTCAACTGTGGATAAATCACAAGCAGATCATTTTTAATTGGTTACTTTGAAGGATCAGAACCTTCTGAGTTAGGCAGAAAAAATAGGTTCTAGGTAGTGGGTGTTGCTCAGTTTAAACACACAGTTGACACACATACAGGCAACCAGACAAACATACTTTTTTTGAAACCCAGGTTGGGAACTTTGCCAATAGGGGAACCCCTGCGTTCCATGAAGGGATATAGCTGATCCAGGAACAGCTGCTCCTCTGGATGTGGGAGCCAGTTTGCATCCCAATTCATCTCCACACTGCCCATCACATTCTCCTACAGCAACGAATCAACACATCAACATTGAGTTTCAACAGCTGAAAAGTAACATGGCTGCTTAAAAATGGATGCACACTACTGCAATCCATTGTGAACCAGTAAATCAGAGTTTTACTGTAAAACTTAAAATACAACTAAACAGATGCCATGAATACACATTTTGTATTCAGTATCTGCGAATATGATCTTTGAAAATGAAAAAAATTCCAGAGAGCAGAGACAAAAAAAACAAATGGTGAAAAAGGAAGTCAAGCATGTACAGTTAAAACACAACAGGAAACACACAGTGATGTCACAAAGTGTTCTATGTGATCTTAAACATCCTGTTTATCTATTCAGCTTTGTATTTGTAAGAATGTCTTATTAAACCAAATATACTCTAAAAATACCTTCATTCTTTCTATCCATGACTCTGATAAATGGTTCTGGTTTCGTTGCTCAGGTTCTTTGCCATCCCTGCTTCTTCTTTTACGGGGTCGCCCCTTCACGCTTAGAGAGGAGCATGCTGGGATTGAAATGTATGAACATTAGATAACAGTACACTATATTTACGTAGACATTCATGGTGTAAAATGAAAAGTCTTTAAATTCATTCTTTTCCAAGGAGTGTGGATGATATTATTATCATTGAACATAATACTAATATTATTTATATAATATAAATATTATTGGGAGACATTTGTGAGATAGTCTGACTACATTAGCCATAAGATGATAAATATCTTGGTACTATGTATTTGTGACATGTTCAGTGTCAAATACTGAAACTAATTTCTCATACCTCAGCTTGCCAAAACAAACAGAAAATGTTTAGACAGTTGTGCATTTATGATGGCAATGGTTTGACCTATTGTGAAAGTGTACTAGTTCTGTAAACTTGCTGCATTTACACAACTGAATCTAAAATGAACCCTCTTTAGGAGCCAAATGAAAGCAATACTTTTTCATCAAGTAAACAAAATACTAACACAATGGTTTATGTCCAACTGTAAGATCAACAGGAAGCAATCAAACCATCTACTGAACAAAACTCTTATTGCAACTCTGCCAACAATTATCATCAGATGTTTACCTAGAACGCCTGAAGCGTCTCGTATTAAACTTCATGTTGCGACACACCAGTGGTAAATTCCTCACATTAAGCAACAAATACTAAAATATAAGGAACAAATCACACCATGTGTCTAACATTTTTGCTATTTTTTGCTATAGTGCTAACTGGACACAAGCTTTTATCGTCATAATAATAATAATTTCAATATCCCTTATATAAATTAACCATAATTTTTATAGTAAAACATTCAAAAACAAGGAATGTTTTTGCAGGAATGATTATCAATTGTTTTACAGATTTACGTTAAGGTTACAAACGTTATGGTTAAACAATAGCTGTTGTAGCAAGGTCATGATAAATTTGTGGTTGGATTCTGCATACAGTTAAGAATGACAACTAATAAATGTATTACGCAATGTAATACATTTATTACCTTAAAGACAAAGGAAATGGTGGTTATATTGCCAATAACACATAACAAATGAATTAGCTTGGCATCTCAACAAAGCCTATGGGTGACATCATTGAGTACTTACCAAACTGAGTCTGTATGCTAGCACTGCTGTTTAGAGTTGGGTGGTTGAAAGTATCCCGACAGTAAAGCACCCATGTGTTGTGGAGGGTCATCCTTATTCCCCCCAGAGCCAGCAAGTGAGGGTCTTGCACACTAGCCTGATCTGAGACTCGCCTCTGCAGGGAACGGTAACGGCAATACTGGGGGTAGCTTAGAACTTTAACCTTGTGATTTCCGGCTATAGACTGATCTGCAAAATGAGAAGCTTTGTTTTAATAATTTTGTTTAATTGTGTAGGGTCATTTTTTCCATTTATCTTAAATTCTGGGAGCATTTTTGTTTTGCTTAAGCACACAGTAAATAACATTTAAACATTAAATTACAGCAACCCTGACTGAAATCTGTAACTTTTAAATCTGTAACAGATCTGTAATCTGTAAGCCATCCTGGAAAATCCATAGTGCCTTTTATGTACCCTTATAAAACAACTATTTACTAAGAAGGTTCAAGTGGAAAAAGGAGTTTGGAATATGTGACAAGTTCCGGTAAAAGATATTTATAAGCATATTTATGCTGTTTAAAGGCAGCAGTTGGTCACTCTAAAAATCCTGGCTCAGCACTGGTCAGCAGTTACTCACTGGTATCCTCAGTTTTCTCTTCCTGTGGATGAGTAGCGTCTGGTGACACATCAGACTTCTGAGGCCCGTGACTGTTTTGACTGCTCCACTTCCACTGGGGCGGTTCCTGACAGGTCCATTTTACCAGATCCTCCACTCGCATAACAATCTTTTTGGACATCGCAAGAACCTCATCCTGTAAACACAGTTAAACATTTATCATATGAAAACAACAGTGCCAAACTACACATTTCATACATTTACATGAGCTTACATGTTGTGAAGTATTTTAACACTGACAGTTAAGCTAATGAGGCCTCTTGCCTTTTTTGTTTTACTAGTTATACATAGGTTGTTTTTGCCTGAGGCGATGTGTGTCCTATCTAAACCGGAGGTAAAAATACCAGGTGACATTTAGATTTCTCAACTTCTCAACATTCTCGAATTTAACTGATTGCAGAGATTTTCCCTTTTGTCATTTATAAGGTTAAAAATAGATTCCAGTTCTAAACACAGTTTAAAGAATAAAAACAAAATTATTTATCCAAAACTACTACACAATGTTTTTCAAGTATGGATGAGAACATTTGAGAGGACGATTAAGATTTATGAAGCCTTATTTGGCTGGATTATCCAAAATAAATTAAATATGCACTAGCAAAACTATTTTTGGTCATTTTTAAAAAATTGACTTTCAGCACATCTCTGTGTATTGTGTAGCAACCTGTTATTAAACTGTTAGTAAAATTTATGTTAAAATAAATAAAATAACCCCATGACATCAGTTTTGTACACGGTAGAGAACAGAAAGATGGACTAAATTTTTGACATTGTTTTGTATTGAAGTGTATTGATTCTACTCCCTAGTTAGACAAACGCAGATACACATAAAAATTCTTTGTATGTCTGCAGATTTTGAAACCTATACAACAACAAATAAGACTTAAGGTGTGATCAGAGTCAAGTTAATAAAAGTATTGTAAGAAATTACAGTCTGACTCTAAACAGATTCCACTCCAGACATAATAATGACAAGCTCAACACCTGAAAGGCTTATTTATCATAGAGACATATTGGTCAGCCATATTTTTTAATCACAGAATTAACAGTAACAGTTCTGTTAAAATAAGGAAGCCTCAGAGAGAGAGAGAGAGACTTCATGAATCAACTTTGATCAAAGGAATGCATGGCTGTAATACACATTCAGGTAGACATTTGGTCAGACGACAGTATCACCCGATCATTTGGGTCATATGGTACAATAGCCATTCTATGAGAACAGAAAGTAATCTCTGTTATCTCAGTCATTAATTTACATTTAAAGTAAACCCCATTATACATGCTAGAAACAGTTTACCTAACAGTATAAAATGTTCATGTTTTTTAAATTCGATGTTCATTCTGACTGAATGCTACATACACTTTGTTACTGCAACACTTTAATAAACCATTACTTCTTCAACGTTCTTCATCGTCATCTTTTATTTCTTACAGTACCTAACTGACCATTGTTTTGTTAATCAGATCAGTTAAGTTACGTTAACTAACCAAACTACAAAATCCTGACACAACCACAGATGTTAACCCTGTCACAAATGTATTTTTTTAACCAAATGATGTAATTTAAATTACATACAACAAAAGCTGATTATTAGTTAAGTTAATGGTAAACAAAGTCTGAAAATCAACATTAATATTTCAAAACAAAGAAATATCCCAAAAGCATAATTTACCTGGAACTTTTGTACAGTAACATATTGATCTACTGTGTAACAAATGATCATTTGAAGGTTAGCAAAGAATGAAGCCATTATCATACAACAATTCTCACCAGTAACAAACTTCCAAACATTCAAGAAACCTTCTGGTATAAAAAAAATCCAGTCATCTGGAACAAATCCAATAATAATACAGCTAAAAATGCTGCTATTTTTCTTTCATGTTCCAATTTTGAAACTATCAGTATAAAAAAACAGAATCAATGAGAAGCTTGATGTTGACACAGCTGGTTTCTTTCAGTTTCTATTCTGATGCCTCACCTCTCCGTGTTCCAACGCCCTGCCCTTTGGGGTGTCCTCAGGTAGGAAGTAAAGCCTAGAACTGGCCAGCAGGTGGCGCTGTGTTTGATCTTCCCACAGCAGTGTGACCTCTGCTATGCACACGGGCTCCTGAGGGCCACAGCGCATGAAAAAGAACTCTCCAAGTTTCCAGACCTGAGCCGGACCCTCAGACCCCCGCCTGCAACTCACTGACTTATAAAAGGCAAAGGACCCCCGAAGGCAGCTGGGGGAACCCAACCACTGTTTGAGACACAAGTTTAGAAAAATAAAGAGGTTCATTAGAAACTAAACACAAATGTTGCGAGAACATTTTCCTGTTAAGGCTTTGGGTCAGCAGTTTAAGAAAATTATATATCGGGTTAAAAATAACTTGTACTGAGTATAAACACAGAATTATAAAGTACAAAATGTTCACAAGAATACATAATGGTTTACTGTACTGTATCTAAAGCGGTTGGTTAAACACAACTCATTAATTAATATACAGCAACTCATTTGGAATTTGCTCCTGTTCATATATGCTAAGCAAACAGAATGGTTGTCTTTAAACAAACACTTCAGAACAGACAGACCACCATAAGAAAACATGTGCATACAAAACTCAAATACACACATGTAAACACACTTCACATGATTCAAATGAACTGTGGTGAACAGCACACATTACAGTCATCTGATCCCAACATGTACAACAAATTAAACAAAAACAACTTTTAAAAAACCATTTGGTCCTTGTTTGTAACGTTCCTTCAGCTGCCGCCGTACAGCCTTCCCTTTTATTGGAATTTTACTTAGGAATGGCTTGATAGCAATGGAAAATGTAAACAGAATTTTTGGGAGTGGCACAAAAAAACATGAACAACTTCCACAAAGAAGCCAAAACGTGGTCTGCAGTTTTGAAAATGTGCTTGTGGTACATTCTGTGACTAAAGTGGAAAATACATGCAAGGGAAGGCTGGGATTGTTGTTACAACAACACATAAAATTGTACTAAAAAGTCTTATTTATTTTAAACCTTCTGAGGGAGCTTTGAAAACTCAGTCAATGAAACTTCCGTAAGGGCACAAAGTGCAGCTTTGTTTGTCAATATTTTGATACCATACTAAAAAAAGAAATTTAAAGTTATTTTATTATTATTTTAGCTCAATAAACCTAAGGTAACATTATTGTTAGTGTTCAGTCATAATAAACAAAGTTTATTTAACATTTAGTTAGATATATAGAAACATATGCATTTTTATTCATCTGAAACATACAGAATATATTTTAAACACACATAATGGTTGTGACAATAAACCCAGACACAACATTTGTGTTTAGTAATGTTTTCCATGGCAACTCTGTATTAGCTCTTGAAGGAGATCTGAGCATGACAAAGTGGACATACTGGCAATGACTTAAACTGAACCTGTCAATCACAGGACGCGTTCACGGGTCACCATGCCCCACCCCCACCGGTAGCCCACATAGTCACCGACCGACCAACCAACCAATCAGAAGCCACAAAACTCGGCGTCCACATGTCGAACGCCTACTGGTTTTAATGTACTTCAACAAGCACCACATTTATACTGTATTATCCGCCATGAGAATGCTTATTAACTCAAGTAAAGTCATGGAAATATTATACAAGTCAATGACCTTGCCTACTGTGTTCATTGTTGTTTACATCTAATACTAGGAGAATGAGGGGAAAGCATCATTAGTTATTGACGTTGAAAATGAGTTACTTCTTGTGTTTAACCTACTCAATAACAACTGCGAGAAACATCCTCCATCCGGGTGCTCTAGCGCGACATAATACTGGTACTAGATTCATTCACAGTTTAGAGAAATAAAATATCTGTGGTAACTTCCTATTGCCACAAGACTCACATATAACAAGAAGGTACTGCTATAGCCTAGCGTTTATTGTCCACAATATGTTTAATTAAACGTTACACAAAATAAAAAACAAACAAATAAACGATATTACAACAATCTGGATAAATATTGAATTTTAAGTCCATGCACCGACTAAATAACTTCTAGAATAAAACCACATACAGTCTCACCAAGTTTACGCCTTCCTAGAAGTTTCATACCAAGTCATTTTAAAGGGTGTAATATAGAACCGTGATATTTCATCGACAGACGTTACGACACGTTGTGGGTTTTAAAATGACATCACAACAATCGCTTTAAAATCACACGCTGAAATCGTATCGCTTTTGATGCAAAATAAAACTAAACCTGTAGGGCAAACGTGAATGTGGGGGTGGGGGCAAAACAAGTCAACACGACACACAAAGACATTCATCATTAGCAAAAATCGAAATTAATTCATGAGAGCATATAAATATATATATATCAGTAAATCTCTACGTAAAAGCGACTTAAAATCGCCAAACATTAAACGCATATAAAAATGAATTAAAGTTTCTCGCGCAAACACGATTCAATATTTTGGAGTCTTCGTTGCTTTGATTGGATAGGAATCAATCCTAGCGAACTTTTAAATATTACGACGTGTCACAAGAAAAAAATGTAAAAAATGACGATTTTATTTTTTAAATGAAAGCAAACAAATTTCTATGTTGACCAGCGATCGCCTGCAGTTGCAAGAAAGTAGCAG
Organism: Yasuhikotakia modesta; assembly: GCA_036877545.1. Lineage (NCBI taxonomy): Eukaryota > Metazoa > Chordata > Actinopteri > Cypriniformes > Botiidae > Yasuhikotakia > Yasuhikotakia modesta. The sequence continues at coordinate 37,265 of JBAJNP010000495.1, forward strand.
TAAAAAGTTGTAACTCGCTTTACCTGTATCGCACTCCGCTCCATTGCAACTCAACATTCCCTTATTCCTCTCGCTGCCCCCTATCAAGTTACACAGCCGGGTATTAACAGCACCGGCACACATATAAACGCAGCTAAAGAAAAGCTTGTGCTTTTTTGTAAAAATAGGGCAGGATCTAGGTGTGGCTTAACTCCATTTGCCAGAAGATCTTTAATGTATTTTCTTCATGTTTCGTACGATTGCCTGTGGAAACATGCTCACTGTTTCATTTAATCCGATCATATAAAATACAACAGAATTTCAATATGGAGACACGAAAGTCAAGCTTTCAAGAAAAACTCTGTGCGTTACAGAGCATGCGTGAAAAGAGTGTTATTCTTTAATAAAATAGTTGGGCGAAAATGGAAAATAACCTTCAAAACTAGCAGTAATCTTCTAGAAATAATGTATATTTAATAATAAAATAGCATTTTAGTCCAGATTTGATGCATTAAATAGAAAAACATTTTTTCATTAACTTTTCCTAGTTTTGTTGTCCAGTAACAAGTCTTTTGCCATAAACATGAGATGAAAACATTTATAAACAATAACATATTTATATAAACATGATCTACAAGTTGTTTTGTTTGACACTGTTCGGCTGTCCAGTAGAGGGAGTTCACACGTGATCGTTTACACGAGACAATGGCCCGTGACATTTAAACGTTTCCTGCTGTAAATCATTAGAAATCTGAGCTGAATCAAACGCAATGCCCTCTTTCAGCCTTCAGTCCAAATGACTTAACTGCATACATCTGTCACACAAACTGAACTATCTGAAAAATATTATACTTGTGGCCAGTGGCCCAGGATCATTGTTTATAGGAACTTTAAGTAATGGAACTTTTTACAATATTAACATTAATTGATATTTTGATGCTGTGTTAAAATTATAATAATAAATATTAATAATCTTCTCATGGTCATTTGTTTTGCTTGTGGCAAATAAATTATATGTTGTTTCTATTCTTTCAGGTGAATGTAAGTCATAAGCTACAAGATATGTCTTTTCTTATTATGTAACGCTTCCGCAATCCATTGGATACTTCATTGTTTCCAAATTACTTTAAAAGTGTTTTAAAATCTTGCAAACATCCAGCTAAATATTCATAAATTGCACACTTCCACGAAAGAATAAAACCAAACAAAAAAGGAGAACATGGTTTAATGTGTCAAACACATAATGTAATAATAGTTTGATCTTGTTTAAGGAATAAGAAATTGCAGAGTTTAGTGACAGTCAAGGACAATTGTTCCTTGTCAAATGACATCTACCTTCTAGTATTTTCTATCACAACATGTGCTAGAAACTATATTAAAGTTCTATAAATTACTCAATTTACCATCACTAATTTTAATGGAGTCTATAAAGTCATGAACTGTGTATTAAACTACAGTACGTTTGTTTAAAGAGACCTTACGGGGGCGCTGTTGCCTGTAAATCCGTTTTTGTGCCATACAACTAGATTCGTCGTTTCCATGTGTTTTTAAAACTTGTAGTCATCTGCATGCTGCATGTTTTTTCTTCATTTTAGGCAATTGTTATGGGTTTTATCCTGAAAATGCTACTGCAATAAATGCGTTTGACATGGGTTAGTAAATTCATTGCTTCTAATTAGTTAGACACTGTAAGCTGATTTCCTGCTTATCTCATGCTGATAATGGCCTCTGTGTCAGTTTCTGGCACCCTTTAGCTATAGCTTATCACACCCCTACTGTGCCATTCAAACCACGAGTCCTTGTGCATGTCGCAATTTCCTTATAGGACCAGCAGAAGAGAAAGAAAGAACACTTTTTTTAAAAGGCGAATTTATGTATGATACATTCTTTAAGACATTTTAGGACTAAAAAACTAACTCACTAAAAAAGTTAAAATGTATTAAACAAATCTGACTCTGTTTTAGAAATAAAATGCTTCAACTAAGCAATTCAACTAAGAGTTCTTCTTATAACCTTAATTTAACCTTAAATAATTTGACTTGAGGGGGAAAGAAGCAAAAAATATGAAAATATACAGACAAATTCCTAAACAAACAAAAGTCTGTAGGCAGGAAAATGTGAAACAGAAAATATTCCACAGGAAGTGACTGAAACTCTGTCTGCACAGCGTAACACAGTTATGAGGTTATGAGAAGGTCTGTTTTATTTTTTCTCTTTTGACCCATAACCAATAGAAAAGCAGAATTCTCATGATGTTTGTACCATTCATGTGGAATAAGATACCACCAATGTCAAAATATGTAAAATAACGTATTTCCTTCAGTGTTATATTCCAAGTAAATACACATAGTTCATCATCATTCAAGAATTACAACTTATTAAATGTGTTTAAATGACATTTAGTGTTAATTCATCAAAACAGCTTCCTGTTTCTTGGATAATATCTTGCTAAATTGTTTTCCGACACTATGGTTGAGCATAACTCTACATCTTGAATCATGTTTAGTGCAAGGGCCATACCTAAACAAAGCCACAGGGATATCTGCCAAACAGTGCAGAAATGTGCCAGAAGTCAAGACTGTGGACTAAACAAAACTGAACATAATTTAGCTATTGTGAATTTTTGTCTTATTGCTACAACTAACAAGGAACAGAAGGGTTCAGTTAAGGAACAATGTGTTTTAAATAACAGGTAACAGTCACCCAGTCTTGCTGTGTGCATCGCTTCTCTTTTACAGAATCTCTGAAACTACTTTCTGTACGGGAATGTTAAAATAAACGCTTTAACATACGATTTCCACAAGATGGCGATGTCACTCAATAAATGTTTCCTTTGCTTTCATTTAGGGCGCATTGCGTTATAAATATCCCAACTCATCATTATTCTTAAACCTTTAACATACTGATCTCTTGTTCTCTTGAACATACTGGTTTCTTGTAAAGGAAGAGTTCATCCTCTTTAACACTTTTTAATACCTCTTAAACACTGTTAAACCACATTTTGCATTGAAACTGAAAGAATAATAATAATGTCAGACATAGTTGTACATAGTTGTACAGTTGTACATAGCTGACATTTGACAATGTCGTATAGTTGGTGCGAAATTTCTGATACCCAAGGTATCAGAATGCTTTAGTGTTATATATAACAATGTATAACACTCAATGCTTTAGTGTTATATATAACAATGTATAGTGTTATATATAACATCACTTACCCAGTAAAGCTCGTGTCTCGTGTGCGCATGCGCGAGCCTTGTGCAAACATCATGGCGCAGCAAGAGGCGAATGGAGCTTTTCCATATTTACCTTCAGGGGCTGCCGAAGGTAAGAGAAACAAGTCAATCATCCGGAATAAATGACGCGATTAAAAGAGTGTAAAAGTTTAGTAGCTTTTCCCGTGAGCCCAGGATTGCAGCTTTGATATCTCGAAAGAGCAGACAGCGTATCCAAGGTCGATGTTACACACGAGACAGTCTGATACTTGTAACAAATGCAAGTCAGATTACAGTCTTAAAACATCTATTTCAGTTCTAACTTAAGTGTTGCATGTTTTACATTAAGTCCCGTTAATGATTCTGTATGTGTTGTTATACGAAAGTGACATTTTCTGTCCAGAAATTGTAAGTTTCTTTTGTTTACTTGTCTTGCAGTGAACCGAATGATAAAGGAGAACAGTGACTTGTTTTCAGACGCTCAATGTAAAATATGTAGCGCTGTCTTGATCTCTGACTCCCAGAAACTTGCACATTACCAGGTATGAGTTTATATGAGTTTTTCCTTTATTTGTTTAAAGCATGCTGTTGTGGACTATACTTGTTGAATGTCTGTTGTTTCGTTCCTGGTGGGCTGACTTTGTAATAAGAGTCACACCTAATAAATGCATCATCTAAATTATTAACTAATGACTTACTAGTTAGTAGCTTTTTTTACCTTTCTGTTGTGTTTTTTCTGTAGAGCCAAAAGCATGCAAGCAAAGTACGTCGATACATGAGCATTCACAGTAATGAGGAGCCCTTTGTAAAACGGTTTAAGGCCTCATATGACACTGTAAGTCAGGTAAGTAACCAGGTGTGATAAGGGGCAGGACATTTATTGATCGTATATTAATGCCCAATGTGATGTTTTGCAGTGTGATGTTGATGAAGGGGACAAAGACAAAGCCTGTCGTGTGTGCAATATGACGTTTAACTCTCCAGTGGTGGCACAGTCACACTACTATGGCAAAGTTCACTCCAAAAACCTTCGTTTAAAACAATTGGGTCCACAGACTCCTAGTATGTATGAACACTTCACTTTTTTTGTTGTTACACTTGTTAAACAAAATAAAATCCTGGAATAAACAAATAGAGATATGCACAGTTAAATTTCTTTAATTTATTTGAAATATGTTTGTCTGTGACTGTTAGTTTGGAATTAAAAGTTTGTTACTAGACAATTACAAAAAGTCACAGTAAACACGTTTAAATCCATCTTTCAATCATCCTCATGTCATTCCAAACCTATGTAACTTATTTCTTCTGTAGAACACAGAAGAAGATATTTTGAGAAATCCCTCAGTGGTTTTGTGTCCATACAATGAAGGTCAGTCAGTACTAATGTTGTTCGGTTAACAACGTTTTGGTTGGCCTGAAATGGCATGAGTTAATGATTGGAAGATGTTTCATTTTTGGTTTATCTATACTTAGGTAAAGCCACATGCATTACAATGATAAATTACATGTAAAGTGGCAGGCAATATAATTTAAACAGCTGGCCTGCTGTGTTATGGCTTGTCTCCTAGCATTACCTCAGCCCAAAGCACAGGTGAAGAAAAATGAAAGGTCACCTGAAATTGAGCAGGGGCTTGCAGAGCAGGACCCCAATCGCTTCTGTTTCATCTGTCAGGCCTCCTTCAACAACCCGCTCATGGCTCAGCAGCACTATGAGGGCAAGAAACATAAAAAACATCTGACCAAACAGAAGCTAATGGAGGCCTATGGGCCTTCATCTGCACCAGGTGAGGATACAGAAGGGCAACCAACATCTACTAGGATGGTTTCTGTCATGTTCTGTGGATAATGTTGCTAAATATTGAATGTCATGTTCATCAGCCTCCAAACTGAAGAGCTACCCATGTACCGTGTGCAATATTGAGCTCAACTCTGTGGAGCAGTACCAGGCCCACATCAGTGGATCCAAACACAAGAACCAGTGGGTATCTCACAAACATGCCGTTTTATTTTTGCCTTGTGAGCCCAAACGTTTCTGCACTTTGTGGTTCATTTATTTGATTAAGGCTAATAAATTAAATAAATGGTTGCCTAATGCATTTCTTGTTTCTATAGTGTCAAACCTAAAAAGGGAGGAATTGCGTTTATCAGCTCCACTGAGAACTTCCAGCCTGGTTTACAGTTCACATCCAGCCAGGAGGCACCAGGGGCTTCGGAGAACTGGGGCAGCTTCAGCCAGGGCTTTGTGTGATAAGATGCTTTCACTGCCCTCTCGTGACAAGCTTCCTCTGTTTAGACACAGAATATGTGTCTATACTGTGTGTCTCCTAAAGCCAGCTTCTCTCCAGCCACGTCCTGTCCGCTTCATCGTTCTGTCGCTCACACACAGTTGAGGGACCATGACAAACTTCCATAAGACTGACTGTCCCCTTTTTTCCTCAGAATTAATGTCAAGGAGGTCAAATGTGCTGCTTTGTTCAGTGTGAGGAGTTTGTATATTACTGTTACTTAGGAATTAAGAAAATAACAGATGCAATTTACAGAAGCAGTTATTTAGTCTATATTTATTTCATTTTATTTGACAGTTCTCCATGTTTTTACATGTGAATGCGTTTGGAGCTGCTGAATGTGAGAGCGAAGTTTGCAAAGGGAAACATTTGGATTTTGTCTGTTTATTACTTTATCATATTTGTCTTGGAATTATGTCTTTCTAAGCCACTTCAGTCATTGGTTTTGACTTTTATTGGACATTAGTTGCATTTCAAATAGGAGGTGTAAGATGGTTTCTTAGACTTAGAGATAAACTAAGTGGTGCTTAAATGCAAATTATTGGTTGCACAAAGCTTTTAATTTGTCCTAGTTTTTGAAATTGGCAAAAATTAAAAAAGTTTTGCCAGATCTTAAGACTGATATTTATTTTCACATAAACACATTTTTGCAATATTTTAATGTCCGTTAATTTAAAGCTTAATTTGTAAACTTTAATATAAACCCTAATTGAGGATTAATGTGAAAACTGTTTAAAATGTAAGAAATTCAAATGCAAAGAATTTTCAAGAGCTGTTACATATATGTCGAAAATAATGTGTCTCTTTGGCTTTTGTTGTATGTCCTTAAGCGCCTCTGTATTAGGCTTAAGTAAAGATTGTGTTTATTAAGAGCAGTTGAATGTTAAATTATTGTAAGGTTGCTGTACTGCTTTAAGAATGAGAAGGAACTTGTTAATGATCTTACCTTGAAAATACACCTTTTTTATTGTATGATGCCCATTATTTACAATATTTTTTGTTAAGGTGGAAGAAGTATTAATGCAAACTCATTTTTTGACAACGCAATATCTGAACATTGGAAAGCAAAGGCCGCAAATAAGTACAAACACTGTTACAAACTGAGTACAAACTGCTGTGTTTGTTAGTCTGAGATGTTTTGTTAACATAACTGGTAGCATATTTGTTTGTTTTTCAACAGACAGGTCAGACCTAAAGAGATGCTCATTTCAAACAGTAAAATGTGTTGAAAGCTCTCAACAGGTCACTAAGGTGGATGAAAAATACATACCCTTGACAATTTCTGAATTACCCTTTATTGCAACATAAAATTCATTTGATCTAGTTGGACTGAATTGCAATGCCTGTTACGTTATAAAAACAAAGAATGTTTACGACAATGTCTGTTACATGTGAGGATGTGTGTTTAGACTGTGTCCCCTAGATGTCGTACTTTACACACTTACCTTTATACAGACAGGCTGCGTTTGTCCCCCACTTACGGTGGTGGAGCAGAATATATTGGTTTCATTGAAATACGCGCTTTGTTGGTAATTCTTGTGCCATAAACGTCGATAGTACATTTGCTTTAGTTACTAAAATCACAGACATTTCTGTTAAAGTTCTGCTTGGCCACAAATGACAAATTAATATGGAATATTTATTTTTAATATGTGTTGTCAACAGTCAGTGTTGTGTAGCAGAATCACTAGTGTTTTCTGTTTCTGTCCTTCGCATATTGTAAAAATAAGCCCAGGGTTTTGTACAGGTACAGTTTCCATTCATAAAAAAGCTGTGAGGCGGATTGCTCAGTCTTTTCATTGATAAGGTCTGTTTACTCAAAAGGGGGAGGTGCCTGGTACCCTACCATTCACTGGAAGAGAGGGGTTCTGTCCCTTCAGTGGGGCGCCACACTGTATAAACAACCGAGCTGTACGTACTGCTGGCGTGTGATGGAACATAGACTCTCCACTGTGTGTGTGGATTGAGTCTTTCCTCATGGACGCACATTTACTGCAGAGACATTACCATCCTGCTGTATAGCTCTCCAGTTAATTCCTTTATTTATGGCTATGACAGATAACTATCTATTCATTTGCCACACAAAGGTGTTTTAGTTATAGGGACCTTAGAAAAGTTAACTCTCTGAAATTTGCTTTCTGTGGTTAAAACGCATTGCACTTCACCAACAGAAATGAATAGGTATTATAATGTTAAAGGTTTTATAATTAATTATGAGAGCATATAATGAATTAGGTGTGAATTTTTGAATTATTGATTATATACATTATGAATATGTATATACATTATGAATATGTATATGCATTATGAATATGTATATCATATTTTCATTACATATGCAGGCCTCATAGAACATGTTGTGTTTTGTGACCGGAGCAGAGCCCATTGTCATTGAGAGGAATGATTTTAATAATGAAATAACTCCTTTTGATGGCATGGCTGTTCATTTAGGTCCATGTCCATGTACGTTTATATGTTTGGGTTTGTGGACCCGTAAGTCCTGCATCTTTCTGACTATCAAGGATGAAGAAAGTGTTGTTGAGAAGCATGTGAAGTGCAGCAGGCTGCCCTGTCTGCCTGTGACAGATTCGGGGCGTTATTGTCTAGGAGGGAGACATCCGGTCAACAGGGAACAATACAGCCCTGTACAAGAACAGACCAAATGAAAATCACAGGTGGCAGGAATTGGCTGCATCTATATGGAAATGAACTCACGGTTCTCAGTTAATGTGGTTGATGCTCTTGTTTTCAGATAGGAGGTCATTTTTAGAGTAAATATCACAAAAACGTCTCAAGTAAAAAAGTCTGTTTGTCTATTTTTGTACAGAAATTACATTTTTGGGCATTATGCTAAAACTAAAACAGGGTGAGACATTAGATTACAAAATTAATTCTAAATACTGTGTTCCTGTGGCTTATATACACTAAACTGAGCAGGCAGCTTCCCACTGTCCTGCACTGCCTCTCTTTGTTTAACCTTATTTAACACACCTGATTTACATCAGCAGCTCATTACTGGAGAGTTCCATGGACTTCCTGAAGGAAAACAAACTTGTAAGTTTTGCTTAAAATTATGTATACATTTAAATGTGTGGTATTGTGTTTATATATATTCGTTATATATACATATATATATATATTCATTACAAGAATATCCCTAAACAAGTCCAGGCTACTCTCTTGTTGTTAGTTGCTGGGGTTAATTTTACCCCTAAACAAACCTCTCTCCCATAAGATGCTGTGTATGTCTGAATTCAATTCACAAGTAGGATTAGTTCTTGAGAGCAGAAAAAAGATCCACACACTCCATTTCCTGGGTTCTGGGACGAGTGCAGGTGGCTAAGGGGGTCGGATTACACCCCAATGAAAGTTTACCCTACCCTCTGGTTCCTCCTTCTTTAGCCCCCTTTTACCCACCAGACGAAATCTTTCCATGATCTGAGAATTCCTGCAGACTTGTACTAATTCGTCTGACAGATGGACACACTTAATCTGCATCGGCCGGGCTGGAAGTAAGTGCTCAACCTGTGAACAGGCAACTAGGACAGCCACCTGTCAGGACCCCGTCACATGATAGGCGCTGCATGACACAACTAATCCATTGTGGCCTGTTGTGTGGAAATGAGCTTTTACATTTTTGCATTAGAGTTCACTGTTTGCTAATTAGAGTTCACCCTATAAAGGTTTTAGGTTCGATCCCAGGGGAAGGCAAGTCCTCATAAAAATATACGTACCTTGAATTCACTGTAAGTCGCTTTGGATAAAAGCATCTGCCAAATGAATAAATGTAAATAAAATCTAAAGTTTTTATAAAAATAAATTTAAGTAACTTTAAACTACTAAACCACCATGGAGTGCTGCTCTAAGAACATACCCAGACCAGACAACAGGTGAGCAGTTACGCACAACTGGCAAATCTCACTGGTATTCTAATCTAACTTTCCAAGAAAGGGTTTCCCTGTGGACACATCATTGTGTTGCATGATCTACATCTTATGCTTTGATCCAGCCAATATGGAGCAGATCTGAGACTGTGAGATAATGAAAGCAGGCTGGGGGAAAATGCATCTCTTTCAAGCAACTGGCACAATGGATGCGTGTACTGCATTTATTAGATTTAGCAAAGACCTCTCTTCATCATCTAATGTGTTATTCAGCTTCATAGCATACACTGAAGTTGGGCAACAATGTTAAGTAATTTGTTTACATTACTGCTACTAAACAATATGATAGAGTAATATAGTTTGTTAACATGATAAATTATAGACTGTGTTTAGTTGGCATCAATGAAGGCATCATTACAGAATTTAACTGCTGTGTGGTTACAGGTGTGCATGTGTTTGCTATATTACAACTGCATCAAACATAAGCTCTAAAGCTGTAACTTAATTTAACTTGAACTGCTGAAATTTGTCCTGGAAACACATGCTGGGGTTGTAGTTGGGGACCGACTGCATTTGTTACTGCATGTTTTTCATGACTTGGATGCACTCAGGTTGAGCTTTGTCTTTTTTGGTATTTATGGAGGAAGGATCTTTCACTTTTCTGCTTGTTAGAAGTGACTTCCTTTTTCCACACTCACAACAGCCACTCAATTGGTGCTTTAAAAGGTGTTGAGCCTGCATGGTTCCAGAAGCCCTCCCTGGTGCTTGCTTAGCGACCCAAACGCCAGGCACAAGGCAAACAGGGCCGCCCTTCACTGCAGGTTTCAGTCCTGCCTTTAAGAAGCTTATGTGCTCACCCAGGGGTGGTAGGAAGCACAGGATGAATGGTCAAAAAGAGAGGGGCAGGATAGATGAGGGATAGATGAGCCAATCAGCAGTCAATGCTAAGATAGGAACTAAAGGGTAATCGAGTTGAATAGTGAAATTAGTTTTAATGTTTTTATGCTGGTTATGCTGTTTAGAACCATTTTCAGAAAGAAGTATTTGAAATTAAGACAAGGAAATAGCAGTAAACATCTTGAGGCTGTTCAGATGTGCTCAAAGGCTTTAGCTGAGTTGAACCATCCATAATAATTTGCTAATCTGGAAGGAAATGCTGTTTGCATGAGTAGGTTGAGACCGAGGTGAGGGATGGCTCTATAAAATAAGACCCTTTTCAGGGAATAAATGAGAATGGAGGGATGAATGGCTCTTTAAACAGATGAATACAGGGGTATTGCAGACCACAGGAAACTTTCTTTGAAATGGGGAGTTAATCTGGAAAATGCCTGGCAGCCGACATCTCATGCACAAATCCTGATGTCCGGAAACGACCTGCAGACTTGCACAATGTCAGTTAAAGACCATTAACAAGGTTTTACAGCCCCACTCAAATCCAGCAGACAGAAAAAAACTGCATTTTCCAGGCAGGGCTTGGCTACCGGTAATGCATGATGCTAGCAATGCTAAAGTTGTGTTATGCAAGTTAAGCATAATGGTGCATTTTCTTATGGTGCGTGAACTTCACAGATCATGTAGCACATGATTCAGATCATCCTAACACAAGATTTGCGCTCTTCATTGTGCAACGGTGGGTAACTTTTTATGCCATAAGCCAGGAAATCCTTGGTTGTTGTGCTGGTTTGGCTACAAGTCCATTGTCTAAACCTAGCTTCAGAGACTCCATTGAAAATCTCCATCCATCTGTAAAATTAGGTAGAGGCCGGACACCCTCCTAAAACAATATATTGCCCCACTCAGCCGGGTTGGGGCGAGCTGAAGGTGTGAGCTTAGGGGGGAAACATGTCGTGTTTGCTTCCTCTTCTGGATTTTAGCTTCCTGCCCAAAACGATTACGTTTCATGGCGCGTTTCCCCGCGTCACCCGTGCGCTTTCTGCAACATTAAGACAAATTAGCATAACAGTCCCCCCCAGGAGTGTTGTTAACAGTCAAGCCATTTCCTCAGGAAATGATTGAGCGCATAATCTTTACTGCACGATAGCAAAAAAGGCACCAGGAATATGTAACTGTCAGAAAGTATGAATGAGCACAGCTTGTGTGAATGAACACAGTGAGAGCAAGAGCAACAACAGAATCTTGGGTTTGGAATGAATGCGTATGTTGTGGAAAACATTCAGAGAATTCTTAAGTCAGTGCCAGGTGGTTTCTGTGGACAAACTAAATGCTTCTAACCTCAGGTTGAAGCAGATCCGATCTATTTCCAAATATTTTCTGGGAATATTATTGAAACATACTAGAATTTTTGGCATTTATTTTAAAGGGATGTTATCTCTTAGAAATGTCTTTAATGCAAGTTCCTTGCAAAATGGTGAAAAACTCACTGCATTCAAATAAAGACAAAATCTGAACAATCACAGGGCCTAAAAATTATATGATAAAAAATATATAATATTATTTATATTAATTAAAAATGTCCCTTATACATTCTCTTATATGTGTAGGTAAAATTTTGTTGGTCATAATGGTGATAGAAAAGCCCTCATTATCATCCTTTTGTGTACTGCATTATACTGTCTCCTTCCCTAGCTGGTCTTCAATCATTGGTCCCCAAGGAGACACAAAGAACCTCCTGAAGTGGGCAGCTGATGCTCTTTCTCGCCCCCATTTGGCTTGATAAGGGTAATGCAGTTATTGAGTGTTGACTTGTAGCTCTGAGATAAACCTCCAAAACAACAGCTGTGGTGGAGGAGGGTGAAGCCTGGGCCTGTGGCCATGGTCACGCATGGAGGCCTGCTGTTCTCCAGCTGAGATGGCCTGATCTCTCCACTTACAATAAGAGGGGACATGGAATTAGTCCAATGAGTGGTCCTGGATCCAGACTTTTTTTTATCTCCCAACTAGATTTAAATGTGTTTTTGTAGGTCGATTCTATTTGTTACAATAATTACAGTAACAATGATTAGACAACTATATAGCCTATATTAAATAAAAAATAAAATAAACCCAAATTTTTAAAGTAAAAAACAAGTACAATTTAAAAGTGAAATGTACCAAAAAAACAATATTGCTAAGCCTTTATTCTCTGTCTCTTCTCAAAATAACATTTTTCATTTTGTGACAAACACATGTACAGATGAAGCTCCAAGATGTTTTCAGCTGTCATTGTTGGCAATATAAGCGGTTCTTTGTTCCCTGAGTGCTGTGAAAGGGCCAGTTTGAGCCATTTCTGTCTGTCTTCTCCACAGTTTCCCTCCACCCCACAGTACCGTGGGGTCGCCGTGCCCTACCTGAATCAAGAGCTATTGTCAAGCCAGGAGACCTCAGTAACACAGAGGGAGACCTGCAACAGGGTCTCAATGTTCCTCTGGCTTTTTCATACGACTGCACTGTTTTCTCTGTCAACAGAACACTTGAGGGCAAAGTACTCTTGGTCTGCTGATATGGGAGCACAAGGACAATTTAATCCTCCACGGCCTCTTGCCCTGAAACCTTTATGGCCGCTCTGCTCCTCTGAGCAGTTAAATGAGCGTTCAGACACACAGCTGTGAGGGAACTTGAATGAAGTTCGGTTCACAGTTAAAATATCTGCCCTTGAGTATTTTTGATCATTTATCGGAGTAAACAGTGATCCAAACATAATCTGAAATATTTTTGTTTGTTTTCTGTTGAGCAAATTTGACAAACGATCACATAAAATGTTTTTTTCTCAGTGTTGTTTTTTAATGTACTTTGGCTGGGGCTTTTCATAGCTCGCTGTGTTTCAAAATATCAATATATTTGCTTAAATTACCGTCACAAATCACAGATAATTGCTTGTGGTGTCTCATGAATACTTTCCAGAGGAGATTTCACAATTAAGATCAATTTATATTCAGGGATTTTGTTATATGTTTTGAGTTGGCCTCAAACATGATCAAATTACCAGATTTTTTTTACCTTATTAGCTCTCCGACCTCAGGCTCAGTTCAACTGTCTTGAAACAGATGAAATATTTTTGGTCTGAGCTGAGACATATTTTATGCCTGCAAATTAAATGCCTTTGATATTGGAGATTTATCTGACATTCGTTGTTGTCAATTATCTGATGTGGATTAAATCCACATTCTAAGACCAACGCGACCAAACAACTTTGAATCCGCTGGGACAGAGAGAGAGAGAGAGACTTTACAGAGAATTCATTACTGTTGGGAAAAGCCCAACACAAGTGTGCCAGTGAATCAAGAGGGACACTTTCAGTGCCAACATAAAAACAAACTCCTAACGCCAGCATTGGAATAGAGCAAATCACTGATTTATTCCTGACAGGAACATCCTTATAAGAGCATGAGCAGCTATGGAAACATTCTGACCTTTGGATATTGTTTACCTGCTCAGAGATTTTGTTTTGTGGCCCTTTGCTTATGGACAAATCTGAGTATTTCCGTATTGTGAAGCCTGCTGGCTGGTTTTTCTATTTCATTTTTTTGCTGTCTACTAGAATAAATGTCTTTTGTGAGTAAAAAGCCATAGCAATAGGTTTAAAAAGTTGTATTTTTTGAAGTTGAAGTTCCCCTTCAAAAATTTGTTCTCCATTTTCTTGCATACAGTAAGAAAAAGATGACAATTAAACCTGGTGAAACTAAAAACAGAAAGTCTTAAGAAATTGCCCAGGAACGGCTGCTGATAATGGCATTTGACGCTCACTTCTTCCGTAATTTGCCGATTAATGGATGACAGATGCGCATAATGCTTCTGTGCACAGAGCCAGCCAGCAGAAGATGGAGCGGGAGTGCTCATTGGATGAGATAATGCCTGTGAGGAGAAGAGTCCGGGCTCTTTTACCCTCTTTGGTGATTTCCAACAGATGTTCTACGTACCCCTCAGCGCCCTGAGAAGCTCCACTCCTCGCGCCACTGTCCTTACTTGTCAATGTATCTCTCTCTGTATATATACTTTCCAATACAAATAAATAAACTTAAGAAATATGAAATAATAGGAGGGTGTAAAATTTAAACTTCCTTTCTTGTGTAGAGTGTAGATGTACAAACAATTTAGAGCTCCAATATGCTTTTTAAGCACTCAGATTATGCAACACAGTGTGTGTGTGCTAAATGCTGAATAGATTTCCTGCAGCGAGTTGCAGATCCGGATCTGAGCACAGCGCGTCCAAACTAATCCCCCCTTCCTGTTTTGTGTAAAAGCAGCACGGCAGAGGAAGAGCGGATTTATTTGATAATTAGGCAGATAATGCCTTACAGCCAATTACCTACAATGGGTGTGTGAGAAGCGTGTTTGCGAGCGTGCAGGCGTTGGGGAAGAGGTGGTGATTTCTGCGTCTCTTTAACATTTATGACACAGCTTTGCCAAAGTCCTGTAAGCTGGGTCACTGTTGGCAAGATATATCATTGTGTCTGGAAGCTAAACATTTAATTGAATGCTGTCAGAAAATGGTTGAGAGTTAGAATATGAACGGGTTTGTGGCTTTGCAGTCCTATCTAAGTGATTTTGTCCTCTGCTTTCCCTCTACATATAAATATGGCATAGATCAAAGCCTGGCCCAAAAAATAGCATCACTGTGGGGAAGCTTCTGTAATGTGGCTTGAAGAAAAACCAGAGGGTTTTTTTAAGTTGTAGGAACTGCTAGAAGCATTTATCAGGGAATGAGTTTTTTAACCCTTTTCTTAAAGATTGTGTTCATTCTGTGGAACATAAGAGATAGAATGACAGTCTTGGTCACCATTCACTTGCATAATGTTTTGGGTAATTTTACATGTATTCATTTGACAAACACTTAATCCAAAGTGACGTACAGTTAATTCAATGTGTACATTTTTTATGTTTCATTCCCTGGGATTGAACTTACAACCTTTGTGCTGCTAACACAATGCTCTACCATTGAGCTACAGGAAGGCAATGGGCAAAAGGAAGGCAATTAATATATTGTACATAATAGTGTACTTAATATTTTTATGTATAACATACATAATATACATAAAAACGTACATACTAGTTTTTGGGTAAACTATTCCTTTAAATACCAATGGCACAATGATATTGTCTGATCGAAAATACAAACTTTTAGTTAACAGACAAAAAGGCAAGTAGTTTTGTTCCACTGCATCACAACGTAAAAAACTAGGAGGAGTTTAAATTCTTACAGTTGCCACTTTTATACAAATAATTATTTGATTTTAGTTTTGACTAAAAATCTTCACCCACAATTCCCTCTTTATTTGTTTTTAGTATGTGATGCCCTCCTGTTAGGAGAACCACTTAAATGTTGACTGGATAGGTCGGCTGTTTTCCTGGCATGCAGGCTGCTCTGTAGCTGTTGTGTTTGTATGGAAGATTGTATCATATTATTTTAGCTATTTAACACCAACATTTACACACCATTTCTATCCATTAAAAACTCACAGGGCTGGTTAGGGCACCGTTGCACGCATTGTTTTGGGAATGGCTGCGTTTAGAGATTATTGTTTTGTGTGAAGGGAAGTGAGGCAGGGAAGGGGCCCAGATTCGTTGTACGATTGCAGGGGCTCCTCCCATGCTTGAAATTTAAGCCAAATCTATTACACTCCCCCAGCAACTTCAAAATTACAGAGCAATAAATAACCCCCCCAAAAAGTATGAAAGAGTTATGAGGGCCTGTGGATGGTGGTGGGCCCAGGGCTCCTTGCGGTTCCCCCTTATTTCCCCTCCTCTCTTCCCTCTCTGTTTTATTTCTCTCACTTGTCTTCTCTTAGTGCCTTTAGTTGAGGTCCTGCATCTTTTGTTTCAGGCCTTTCTGTTGTTGGTGACCTTGAGTCCAGCCTGAGGATATGTGATCCAGTATGTAGCAGTCACCCTGCTTCTCCTCCAGAGGACACAGATCTTTACACATTCATCCTTCTAGAAATGGTCCTTTGACTCAATGGAGCTATTAAAGGGTCAGTTTACCCCAAAGTAAATACTCTTGTCTTGTTCTGTATTTCTTTAAAACATTACAGAAGATATTTTACATTAATTCATTTGCCTGTTTTTATCTAAAACCACTTACAGTGAATTTAAGGTATACACATTTTTATTAGTGCTTCTCTTCCCTGGGCTTGAACCCACAACCTCCTATGCCAGTTGAGCTACAGGAAGGTGATATGATATGTTGAAAACTATTCTGGTCACACTTCCATACAGGTGTAAAGCTATGGGGATTTAAGTTTTTATTCGTTGTTTTATTAATATTATTTTGATTAGGCCAGGGGACCATAAATAATTATTATCTATCTGAGTAAATCATAAGTCAGCAAAACATGACTATTAACAAAGTCTCGATCCAGTTACTGAGGCGCTTGTGATAAAACACTTTTTAGTGAGATGTCCTACCATAAAACAACTTAACAGCAAATATATGCTTACTATCAACTCTTTACATTTTTCCAAAGCAACTTACAGTAAATTTGGTACCTGCATTCCCTGGGATTGAACCCACAACCTTTGCACTGCTAATGGGATGCTCTACCAGTTGAGCTACAGGAACACTGTAGCAATGCTTGAAATTTGCCAGGTCAATTCTGAGAGTCTACTTCAACGAAGAGGCCCGAACCTGTGAGCACAGGAGCGAAAACAAAATGGCGCCATTTACTGGGGGATGTATACCCTTCACACTTCCTGGCCTCACACACTCCAGGCATTATCCACAGAGGCTCTGTGTATAGACAAGTGTTCAAATACTTCCCATGATCAACAGATAGAGATAGAGAAAACACACACACAGATAAGCCATTGTGCTCTTGTCTGGAGCTCAGAACAGAAGGCTAAGCGGTTGAACATTAACTGGGAACTGAACTGTATAGTGGTTGACATGATGTGTTCACAAAGAATAAATGTGAAACTTGGAAATAATACAGGATTTTATTTGTTACAACAGCTTGTCAGTGATTTTGTGAATGAGTTTAATTGTTGTGAGCTGGGATTTATGCATATTGTAGGGGAATGTGTCTGAGTGTGAGTGTGTGACCTGATTTGAAACCAGACCCAGGAAATCAAACAGTTGATGTATTATTCTTAACTAATGGTTACATAATTACCTTGGCTGGCCTTAATGCACCACACGCTGGTTTCTGTAAATAAATATGACATTGATGTAGTGGCTACTGTAACAATGATATGAAAGTACAGATGTTTCTATTGGCATACATTATGTTATTGCTTAGGTCTTTAGCAATATTACAGTATTAGTCATGATTAATAAGTAAATTAAGTATAATGTATAACTTCAGCATTTCAGGGCTGCATTGAAAATGAACCAGGGTTAGTTGTCACAAGGGGAGTTGTATGTATATACACATTATGGCTCCAATTATTTTAACCAAATGTTTAAGCTTGTTAATCTCAGCTGAATGTGTGCAGTGGATATTGGCAGGTATTAATGTAAAGAAAGATCAGGAAAGAAAAATGTAAATGGGGCTCCAATCTGGACTGCCAAAAAGTGTTGCTGCTAACAACTCTGTTACATTATTTGTTGATTTTCAGGTACTATAATAATGTAGCATTTTGTACAGTTACATTTTTGCTGTTGCCACTCATTTTGCAGACAATTTAATGTAAAGCACCTTACACTGCATTTATGGTACACATGACATCAGTGTGTGCGTGTGTGTGTGTTCCCTAGGAATCTACAAAGGAATCTACAAAGAAGTTCAATATGGCTGAGCTGGTCATTTCAATCGCAATTCAAATTCTTTAGATCAAGCTTCAAAAACAAAATGGTGGCCTCCAACTACTTTTAAGACACAACTTCATGTAAAAAAACTCAAATGATTGGTGCATATGAAGAGCCATTTGGTAGGTATAGATTTTTGCCCTTTGGCCAAACATGCAGTCTATGCAGAGTTAAAAGATTCTCATCTCAGCATGGACAAGTTCTTATCTATCCAAAACCAGCTGGTTGAGATTGTCTCCCCAGAGAGACACATTTTACACTAAAATGATAGTTTTGTTTGTCTCCTGATAATGATTTGTTACATGAGATAAATCAGAGATGCAGGGGATGCATGTCTAGACAGAGATTTGGGGTTTAAAAGGTGACAATATGAGTCTTTGCAGATGTATGTCTGATTTAAACAAAATACAAACAAATCTAAACAAATAGTAGCCAAGCGAATAAAAATGTGTATTTCTCCACTTTTTCTTCACATATTAAAACAAACAAGGCACAACAATAAGTCAATATTTTAAATTATACTTTATTTAATATAAAACAAACAATAAACAAATAAATTAGATATTTCTAAAATAATTCTCATGAGGGGAACTTTATAATAACATCACTGGATTGTTACAATGGAAAATACAAACGGAATGTCACAACTATGGTTTATCGTTCTTTTTTGTTAGTACACACAATGTGCCTTTAGTTTTAGAGTTCTGAAGGGGCCATGTGAGGTCACGCATTGCTTACAATTTGGCTCTCGTGTGGAGGTCAAACATTGGTGTAGCTGCCTAAACAGGAGATTTTGAGCTTTTTGAGATTTTTTTTGAGTTTTTTTTTATATGACTCTAAAGTCAAGATGACTAACAATTTCAGTCTTGTTCTCAATTATGAAACTCAGTGTGCATACTTTTAAATGTGCAGCTATTGTTCTTAGAATTCGCCTGAAGGTATCTTAAAGAATGTCCCTGGCTAAGAATGCAAAGTATCGGGTAAATTAACTTGAAAAAAGCGACTGGCTTCTTATCAGCTTGTGAGATGAGGCTTTGCATTCTCTGAGGGACGTGGCTGAATTTGTTTAGAAAGACCAGCATTAGCATTTGTATATTAAAAGATAGTGTGGGATAAAGCTGAGCAGCTGGAGCCGTTAGCATACTAAGGGGCTTTCTCATTTGCACACAGGCCTTAGAAAATCCCCCCCCCAATCACCCCAGCAAGTCAAACACAGTACAGCTGCATGGAACCATTGTTCATCTTAGCCTGTGCCCGGACCCCACAAACAAACCGGTATGGTTAGAAGGTTACAGTTGAACAATAGAGGAGTCGCCATTTTAAACCAATCAATTTCAAGGCCTTTTACATTCAGTTAAGCCCTTTTTTGTGTACAGTACTGACAATGGAAGCACTGCTGGTCCTCACAGTGTCTTACTTTGAATAGGCTAAAGGGTCAGGGAGAAAACAGTATAAGCCACGCCCACCAAACGGTAAGGCATCATCAGGAAGTTGAATGCTGGGAGTTTTGGCCTTGACAGTAAGAGCAGCAAACAATGTAAATGTTTTGGTAACATGAAGAAAGGCTGAGGGATATCTTTTATAAATTTAAAAGAGATTTACATAATTTTTTCACCTATGTAACACCTTCACTTTATATCATTTAGAATAATTTATAAAATGTAATTGTCTTCTGTAATGATATGTACATAAAATACTTTAAGATATTCACAGGAAATAGAAAATCAGGCACTTTGCTGTCAGTACAGCAATTCTGAACATACAAGATCCTGAGATTAAACAGTTCTTTAAATAAAAATGTAGAATAATCTTATATACGGAGAGAAATATATTTATCAATGCTATCCACTTCTTATATCAAAATAAATGTTCTCTTATTCAGAAATCTGGTTTGAAAGCACTTCCTATATGCTGCTCTTATGCATCCGTACGTATAGCAGCACCTGCTGAATAGAAACTTTAAACGCAGAAGCCCTTTGACCAGACAGTCCTGTTTCTGCAGCAGAAATCTAATGGCATGAGTGAAAGTAATTAACTCCAAGTTTTGTAGTGCCAAGCATTCTTAAAACATCTCCATGTTCTGAGGCAGAGCAACAAAGGCCAAAATCTTTGTACCACTTTCCATGCAAGTGTCTCTGTAGCGAAATCGAATGTCCACAAGCTAGTGTCCCTCTCAAAGAAGTCTATCGAGTCGTTGTCTTCAGGTCCATCCGAGAGCGCACATCGTGGTAACCGAGGAGGCATGGGTCGGTTGACAAAGCATCATGGGTAAACACTGAATCGTTGTCTGAGGAGCAAGAGCTGGAGGTGTCTTCACAAGATGGTGAGTACTGTTCAAAAGGGGTGGATAGATCCAGGTACTGAAAATACAAACATACAAATGCTTTAATCAATAGCTTTGGTTTTATCTGAAAAATGACCCACTAGGGCACTCATACTGTTGCAACATTATGTTCCTGTAATCCAATGCAAGCCAAATGCATAAATGTAATTTGCTGAAATAGATCTTCACCTCATCTGAAATGGACACCAGGACTCTATCAAGCTCCTCCACAAGCTGTTTGAATGTTGGTCTTTGTGTTGGTACCGCATGCCAGCATTCTCTCATCTTCATGTAGCTATAAAAGCAATTTGAACATACTGTAAATGACCTTTGACATTGTCAGTAAACATTTGCATTGCTCTTATTTTATAGGTTCCTGAGGTCATCTGGGTAAACAGACTGATGCTTACAGCTCATGTGTGCAGTTAGAAGGTTTGTCCATTCGATGACCTTCCTTCAGGAGCTTAAAAAGTTCTTCCACCGGTATCCCAGGATACGGAGAGCCTCCCAATGTGAAGATCTCCCACATCAGAACTCCAAAAGACCAACTGGAAAAGCAGGAGATCAGACATGTCTGATTAACCATTTAAGATAATCAGCCAGGCAAATTCAAGCCTTTAATTAAGAACATTCTTAGTCTTTAAAATGTATGTTAGTTATTAAAATCGTCTACCAACAATGGAATTAAAGTTACTAGTTTTGGTACTTTAAAAGCATTCTGGGTAATCTGAAAAAAAAAACAGCATTCTAAATCAAGGGGATAGCTAAATCTTTGGCATAGTTACAATGATTAGCAAAACTTACACGTCACTCTGGTGTGTGTAGACTCTGTCAAACAAGGCTTCTGGTGCCATCCATTTCACTGGCAGACGTCCCTGAATTTTAAAACAGGCTGTTAGCTGGACAGTTATAAGTCTATATGCTTTTGAGCCTCGCCCACTCTTATGCTAATCCCCGCCCCCTTTCCCCCAATAATCTTCTATTAAGATGTCTGCCAATCAACAGGAACATATAAAACATCTGTTTTTAGCATTAAGGCATCAGACATGCACAAACACAACATGAGGGGCGTACAACCATCTTTGCTTTTAAAAACTGGACCTTTTGATGCACAGAGAGGAAATACTATAAAGGGCTGTGGAGCATTGCTACTTACATTGGTGGTTTTTTTGTAGTAATCAATTTGATGGACTCCTCTTGCCAGGCCAAAATCTGCAATTTTCATAACATTGTCCTCCGTAACAAGAACGTTTCTTGCTGCTAAATCTCTGTGAATGCACTGTGAGAAAAAATAACTTTATTTAGTTGCAAAGTTTAAACAATGTTTCTGTGAATCTCAGTGGATAAACATACATATTGTAACCACAAACCAGATGTGACATCAGCAAAAAATGACAAATTATTTTCCATAAGGACTTCTGAGAACATCAATGATTTGCAAATGTTTTAAACATGCCTGACTTTAAATAGAACCATGATTTCATAGAAAAACAACTCTGAGGTACTTTCTCAATGCATATTATTAAGTTTATTTTGGTTTTCATTTTAAATAGAAGTGGTATTTGAGGATTGAAAAATAGAATTAAAACAGCCCCTGGTTTGTGGCCCTTAATGGAGGGGTATCAGACGAATACATTCTTAGCAGGCCACAGAAAGCTAGTAATATGATCCTAAGGACAGGCGGGCCTGAGCTCCTGCCTGCTAACAGATTTATGGCAGTGCTAAAAAAGACAAAGCCCTCAGAGGCAGGATGGACATAGTGGTAAACACAACACACCACCACTCCACTGAGGAATGTTTGGCATCACGTATCAGACAAAGGGATGTGTTGATAAGACAGGGGGAGGGTGTTTAAAGAAGCTAATTGAAGCCTGCAAGCAACTCACTCTTTTGGAGGCCAGGTATTCCATGCCTCTTGCCACTTGGTAGGCGCAGGAAACCAGGTCTTTGAATGTGAGCTGCTCCTCAGGAACCTTGGTTACATCAAAGGTATAGTCCATGCCAGGAGGCCGGCGTGCCCTGAGATATTCTCGCAGGCTTCCCTTGGATGCATACTCCACCAGCACATAAAGTGGACCTGAATTAGAAATATTGTACATTAAAATGAGTTTAAAGATATAAGTACAGTTTAAAAAGATAAGTACAGCCATGATATAAATCTGTGAACAACGTACCATCTTGTGTGCAAACGCCAAGAAGGTTTATAATGTTCTTGTGCTTGTCCATCACCTTCATTAACTCCATCTCAGAGATGAGGTCAGCTAGGTCTTTGTCTGTTGCATCATCTAAATGATCAATATATCATTATTAGTTTTCAGTTATGATTATAGTTATGAATAAAAGATGCCTGAATGATCCAATGTACCTTTAAGCATTTTAACAGCCACTGTTGTTGCTTGGTCTGCATTTTCTTTGTTTATCCCATAAGCATCTGCTCTTACCACCTGACCAAAGCAGCCCTCACCAAGTGGTTTTCCCAAAGTCAAACTGTCAGGAGAGAAAAATAGTCAGTTTAGCACCTCATAAATGATTGCAGCATGTTGTAGAACTTGCTGGTTGATGGTGCTACGTACTTCTCTCTTGAAAACTCCCAGTCAGGATCATAAGGCAGTTCAAACTCCATAACTCCAGCCAGCATTGGGGAACAACTGGAGGAAAGACGAGCCACCCTCATCAGCGAGGCACTTGACTTTCCAGAAGAATTGGAATCCACTGAATACTGCAATAAAGTCCAAAACATACAGGATTAGTATTTGGAAAGCTCTTCTGAATGTCATGTCTTGGAAATTACTGTGTGGTTTCTTAGGGACGCTGTCTTACCTGTCTGCGTAAAGGAAATTTGGAAAGTTTCTGGACAGGGAGCGTATCAAACGGCTCCCGACTTGGATGAACCTGCATGCGGCAGAGAACCACAATAACAATGGCCATCACTAGTGCCAGGAACCCAGACGCATAGATAATGATGTCAGTGTACTTGGCTTCCATAGGGTCCATTTCCTTGGCCACCTCTTCCTCTGTGGAACATACAAAGTTTATTGGCTCAGGTGTTCTCAGGATTATTGTGATTTGTGACTGCAATGTGTACTACAAACCTACCTGAGAGCACAGTAAGCCAAGCAGACTGATGGGAGTAACCAATGGAGTTTCCAGCCAAGCATGTGTATTCTCCAGCATCCTCCATTGTGATGTTAGTTAGATATAAGACTTCAACTTCAGACATGTTCAAACTTCCTGTCTGTAAAGATAGAAAAAAAATATTTAATTCATTATGTGTTGGATTGTTTTACATAAGCAAGGCCAAGAACATTGCTTTTATTCTCAGGAAACACAAACACTATGTTGCTAAGTTGCTTTGGTCTGCCAAAGCATAAATCTAATTATTGTTCTGGTAATATAATATATTATTGTCAAAAATGACCTCACTTGCAATATAAAAGCATTTTACAGTAAAGGGTAATGAATGACTTTCTTTAAATACCTTCACAATTTTGACATATGGAATGCCGTCAGGTCCATAACGGCTGCCATTCATCTCTATGTGCTTCAGCCACTGGATGTGAGGTTGAGCATCACTGTAGACTTTACAAAGAAACTGGGCATCTCCACCCACTACTGCTGTAATGTTCTTTGGTAGACCAGCCTGTAGAATGGGCCTGTGTGGAGAACGTTCTGAAACAAAAGACATTGCAACGTTTAGCTATGTATACAAGGTTAAACATGCAATCACATTAAAAAAGGTTGACTTGCACGAACTGGTTTTAGGGCCTTTGCCAACATTCAACAAATTAACGTAACTGATGAAATCTTACAATACTAGAAATGTGATAATTGCAGGCTATGAACAAGGGTCACTTCTTAAAGCTGACTGACACTCACTAATTGGTTCCATTAAGAGATTTTTAAGCCAGGCCCATGTGTTAGGGCGCTTTGAACTCAATGGGCTTTTATACCCGCCTGCGCCTGTTCTCAACAGTTGACCCCACGCCGGACTCCTAACAAACAGGTCTATCACAGGTCAGGTAGAAAATTGGTCTGGACGCCTAAACTCACAGCGCTCCGAGGCACGTACCACGCAGGCCAATGCCAGCCCCCACCCTGCCCACCCCTGCTGTGATGATATTTATTGCCCTATTCCAGTGTGGATTTTAAAAATCTGTGTAGACAACTAGAGCCTTTAGTGACCTCTGGTTCCTGTGGTGCAGCCATGAGCCCTGCGGCCGTCTCTGATGCATTTGGTGCCTGTCTCTCTATGTGACGCCACTAAGCTCCACACAGATACAGGATCTCACTGATTTGAAGCTCATTGCCTCTGACACTTTCTGAGCATTGCAGGCATGTGATGGCTTCTTGTGGAGCCAGGCGGCTGTCTAGAACAGGCGAGCTGAAGACCTCTTACCCAACACATCCAGGAGGTAGGTGTGAGCAATGGACCCATATTTGTTCTCCACCACACAGCTATAGTTCCCACGGTCTGAAGGAACCACACTCTCCATCACCAGGCTCCAGTGCTGATGTCGTAGCTACAATCACAGAAAAGCACAGTGTAAGAGGAAAGACTGATAACATTTATTTTCAGAGCTTTCACTGCTAAGTAGTTCAAACATATACATTTACTCATTTTGCAGACACTTCTATCCAAAGCTACTTACAGGGAAATCAATTTTTTTTCCCCACAGAACTTGCATTCCCTGGGCTCGAACCCACAACCTTTGCGCTGCAAACGCAATGCTCTACCAATTGAGCTACAGGAATACACAGGGCGTGCAGGCAAATATGACAGGCAACGTTACTTTGTTAATATAACAAAAAATACTTATGTTTCAATAAGAAAAAAACATCACTCACTTTGATTCCTCCAATCCTGTGCTCTCCTCTAAATTCTCTACCATTCTTTAGCCAGCGAATGGTTGGAAGCGGGTTTCCTGTGGCAGGGCACCGGAATTTGACAGTGTTTCCAGCTGGGACAGCATAAAGCTTCTTCTCCATACGTTGAGTGTGAGTCCAGTATGGTGCTAAAAAAGTAAGTAATAAAGTCAATAGTATGTTTAAGTTATCAGCCTAGACTGCAATGAAAGTTTGATACATTATTAACACTAACCTCTGGAAATGTAAACCTGATCATTTTCTGTCTCAGGCCGAGCATCTTCAAAACCATTGTCCTCATCATCATCTCCTGATCCAACAGCATCTGCAAAGGAGAGTCATCATGTTATCACATGTAACCTCCAAAGGATCTTCTTGATCTCAACATTAACATTTAACAGACACTTTTATCCAAAGCAATTTACAATTAGTTCAACACATACATTTTTCAGTACTTGCATTCCCTGGAATTGAACCCACAACCTTTGCATTGCTAACACAATGCTCTACCAGTTGAGCTACAGGAAGGCAGAATTGTGCCTGTGGCATGTGGCAAATCGTACCTGTCACTGTAATGGTGAAGTTTTGAAGGGCTTCTTTGGTGGCACGAAGAACACACACATACACTCCTGAATCTTCAAAGGTGACATCAGCAATCTCCATAACAGCTGCCCTTATCTGGATACGAGCACTGTGCTGGACCCGGGCACCACCTTTGAACCACTGTACAGCCCCGGGACGGTTTGTGTCACAGCGAAGTTTCAGTACATCTCCAGGCTCTAGAAATAAATGTTCTGAAGTTCCCTCAGTTGGCTCCTTAGAAACTTCTAAAAATAAAGTAACATTATTAATGTCACCATCATAATACTAAACTAAATGCTAACACTAATTTTATTCATGCAAATGTAAATTCATTTTATCTATTGGTAATCAATGATAATGGCCAAAGGACTGTCTAAACCCAGTTTATATGCTGTAGCCTACCTGATAAGACTTTCACCCAGGCAGAGCGAGAAGATTGTCCACCTGCGTTTTCTGCCATGCATACATACTCTCCTGCAACTTCAAGTGAGACATTCACTAAAGGAAGAATGTTGACCTTGGAGGTGTTTTCTAAAAGGGGCTGTAGGGGAAACAAATCAAACATTATTCCCTTTCTTCTGCAGACAGAAATATCCATAACAGCGGATCACTTTAAATCACTTTCCCACCGTTAGCGCTGTGAGACCTGGTGATCCATCAGGCCCTGGGCGACTGCTGTCCTTCTTGAACCATTGGAGACGTGTTGAGGCTGGCTGGTGGAGTTTACACACCAACTTGACATGTCCTCCAACTAATACAGTGGCATTCTCAGGAAAGCCAGGCAGAAGAGCTGGTCGAGGAACTCTGATATCTGGCCACAGAACAGAGAAAACATTATTGTAAATTGCAGTGTATCACATGCGTTTTTGAGAATCTGCTTTTGCAATGCTACTAGTAATTAGTCTGTGGAATAAAAGACATTTAATAAACACATCTAATTAACATAACTTCTCGCTAATTGCTAACTACAGCCTTTCTCACAAAGATCATCACTGTTTTGGAGCAAATCAGGCAAACAGAGCCACAAACAAAGGAGGGCAAATGAACACAGTAATCAGCTGAGAGTGACCTCACTTTGACTTCACAGCAGTGTTCCTTGTGTCCCAGAGGTGAATGCGATAAGCTTTGAGTGAGGCACCCCCTCCAACCCCCCTACTCCCAACTGGGCAATGTCACCTCCAGCACTGGAGCATAACATTCCTCCACCAAATACACTAATGAACTTCACTGAATAAAACTGGGGCCTGGCCGGGATCTGACCTCAGAGAGGGTGTGAACGGTCAACATGAGAATAATGGACAAGCTAAACAAAACACACAAACACATGCGCTCACTAAAAATAGGCTGAATGGTTGAACTTGCAAACTTTTCATGGAAAAATACTGTATCATGTGGCCTGTGCTTGGCCTTGCTCAAAGAACACGGACCAAACATGTTCTTTGAGCTGTCTAATGCCTACACATGTTTTAGTATCATTGTATGAAAGCATATACATGATATGACTCCATATAAATCATATTAATCCAAATAAATGCAATATTTATACTAGCAAAAGTACAACTATCTAATATTTTTATGGGTGATTCTGAGAATTTAAGTATTACAGTCAATTGATTTTAATGTCTTGTGGCAGGAATTTAGTGGGACAATGTTTGACTGCACCACAGGGATTTCCAACTTTTATCACCTTCTCATCACTGGTTGTAGCTCACAAGGATTCAAGGAAAGATGCTTTTAATAAAGTCTTTGCCCCAGTCCACAGGTTCCCTTCATTGTGCACCCAGTTAAGCTATCAGCTGAGACAATCATAAACACAGTGCCACCTAATGTTCATCACTAACACTGCCAAGTATTGCTGTCATTATTTGTATGAGGGCCACGTCACAAAAAGCTGTGGGAACCAGGTTTGTGAACATCTAAGTAGCTCTTTAAGATAATCGGTTGCCATCCTGACAGGTACAACATCTAGACAGTCAGTGCTTGTACAATATCACTAGAAGTAACAGAAGACCAATCTTTCTTACCCCCCAAACATCCCACAATCCCTTGTTACTGGCACCGGGCCAGATAGATTTACACTTCCGAGCCTCAGGGCTTTGGCAGGATCAGGTAGCAATGTTTATAGCTCAAAAAAGTACAGGGATTGTTTTACTCTCTAAATGATTACATCCTCTCCAACTTCCCCTGGACTTAAATTTATCACAACCAGTTTTGCTCCCTAATGAATGATGCTAACTTACACAGCTCATTCATAGTATATTTAAACTACTAATATTTCTGCATAGTGACTGAAATGATGCATATATTTTGAAGGCACAGTTAAGTAGACAAACCTGTATATAAGTTTTGATTACAAAAATAAAGGTCTGAGTGCAATTGGTGATTCCAACTTAAACTGAATATTGATGTATTGATGTCTGTGAAAAGGGTTGATTGACTGAATTTGATGGGTACAAATGTATTAATGTAAGTTCTGTCATGTAAATTCATACCTTTTGCTCGAACGTCCCCTGTTGTCAGACTTCTTGAAAACACCAGTGTCGTGAAGCAGATGAGAATGAACACCTTCAAGACGCTCAACATTTTGATGAAGTGATGTCTCTGTGTGTGAGCGCAAGACAGCTGGTCAGCTTCAAGCGCTGACTCCAGGCATTGGCAACCTCAGGGTAGTCGCAACCTTGGAAGAAAACAGAACTGCATTACAATCCATTGTAAGACGTTCTTTTACATAAATGCATAATACATTGTATACACCCCAATCTTCCTCACAAGCACGCATTTAAACATGAATGGCTTATTGTACACCTACATCATTGTTGGACATTGTCCACCTCGCTAACCGACATGAATATCTCCGAGGTAGGAATGTGCAGTACTTAAGGACAGTTGTTTATGAATGGAACTTGTACAACGTGCTTTTAATGGGTCGTTTCTATATAGTCCGGAACACCTACATATACACGCAACGATGAATTGTCCAAAAGAAGAGTTATAAAATACGTGATTTTAATGTTTAAAGGTTTAACAATAGCTTTAGATGCATTTTGCAGGGAAATGTTTATTTTAAAAACAAAACAAACTCACGTATTTTGATCAGCATGAAAAGTAAATAAAAGCAAACGTCACGTCACGGGGAGCCACATGTGTTATAGTAACATACGAGGTTTCGCACCGGAGGGAGAGTTTGGTTAAACTAAATAAATCCATTTACTTACAAGTGTGAAACCACTTGGTAACCTTAATGAAACTCATTCAGAACCCGAGCAGCTCTATAAACCCAGTCAGGAACAGCTGGAGGAATAGACCTATATCGTATTTTCATTCAATTATAAATAATTTACATCATGTTATTTAATAAACACAGCAAATGATCCAAATGAATTTGCTCAATTAATAAATCATTGATACGTGAACAAATATTAATGTATAATCTTATTACAAAATATAAGATTCAATCCTATTTGTTTTAGTGTGATCTATAAACGACAGCCTAACAGGTATTCCAGTATTAATGATTTTCACAAAGAATAATTCATTTTGGTGCCATATGCAAATATTTAAACTTTACCTTATCTCTTGTGTCCTTTGCCTTATAATCGCTTAGCAGGTAAAACACTGACAGTATTTAGTTCCTTTGAATTAGGGTGGCCCTTGAGACAGTCATGTGTCCCTTTCCCTTAAAGTCTCAGAATGATTTATCCTTGGAAATCCAGCGAGAAACTTTGCTAAAGTCTGGGTTACTCTTGTAAATCCATCAAATCTCAAACGATATCGTTTGTAGCTCAGTCGCAGTCTTCTCGATTCAAAGTCCAGGGCTCGTTTCCTTTGAAGAGCTTCTCAGTTTCATGCGCACGGGAGTCCAAAACCGCTATATATCCGCTGAGAGTAAAACATGGGAAATGTAGCCCGCGTCTCCGTTTTGTATCAAGATATAAAATATCTCCAGCTTTTGAAATCATCCGAGGTAAGAGCAGCAACAAATGCACTGAAACGTCCTTCTGTCCTGAATTCACATCAATAATGGGACGTTTGGTTTTCTTGATGCTGTGCGTAAGGTCCTGCTCTCAACTTAGGTGAGTTTAAAACGAACGAGAGGAAAAGTCTCTATTTGGCAACTCTCTGCTTGCTCTCTAGGGTTGAGCAAGAGTCTCACTGGCAGTGGGAGACAACAGCACTCTGAGGGAAAGGTTCACACAACAATGGGCTAAAACCAGAGGGTGGGTGGTGGGGGTATGGGTGTTTGAAACCCCCACCCACAAAAACAAATCCCCAAAGGCAGACCCCAGCGATAGATAGATAGATAGATAGATAGATAGATAGATAGATAGATAGATAGATAGATAGATAGATAGATAGATAGATAGATAGATAGATAGATAGATAGATAGATCTTCTTAGCTATATATTATTTGATATATTTGTTCAAAACATTTATTTTGGATAAAGAATAAATCACCTTTATGCGTAGGCTTACTGAGTTTGACTTCTAAAATAATATAATTTTACAGAGGCTATTTACTGTATGTCAAAAACAAACACAATGAATTTATCCCGCACTAATACGGTAAATACACTGACTAAATAACTCTTAATGATATCAATGGTTTCACTGCATTGTAAATAAAAAGGAAAAACAAATTAGACGTGGGCTTCCTTTGAAAACTTCTCGCATTTTGTATTCAGTCACTTTAAACGACGCATTTCCTTAATTACATCACTGCTCTATCTTTCCTGCTAATCCTTTTAGTCGTGACGTCACAAGACTTGGATAATTGATTTATTAGTTAGAGTCCCGGCGCGTGTTGTGTCTTTGCTATTTGCCTACGATCATAACAGAGAATAACTTGTTTTTGAGCTGTTACTTGGTTTTTTTTACCAAGCATTTACTTGGTGCGCATGTTTCATATAAGGTTTGTGTGGAGACGTTGAAGAAATTGACGGACATGTTACTGCGACCCCGCAGGTGTTGTAATTAACTGAAGCCCGGGGGGAGAGAGTGAAGCACTTACGGGGGGATCTGAGAAAAGACTTTGTTTGAAATGATCCCCGCATCTCTCATTCATCACCGGTCTGTGGCATAACCAGCCCCGCGGTCAAGTCCTGCTCAGAGTCTGACACATTTCATTCACAAACATCTCATTTACGACCATTTGACGTGGACTGTGATTGGGAAGATCAAACGCTTTACAGTTTATTGATCACGTCAAAGGATCCTTCCTGATGCCAGGAGAAAAATTCACAGCACTTAAGTCATTCAAAAGACATGTGGAGTTTTTTATAATAGTTTAGTCATGGCTGCAATAATAATAAACTATAATAATTCATATTCTATTCTAATTCTCACTGTCCATCCCATTTCTCTCTCTCTCTCGGCATGTGTGTCTCCTAACCTGGTCCTCTGGTCTTTATAAACTGCTGACTCTTTATAAACTGCTAACATTCCTCTCAACAACAGCAGATTTTTTCTTGCTATCGTCCTCAGCTTGTGCTCTCCCTGGCCGGGAATGAAAGCACACTGCAGCAACAATCGTCCCCTCTCCCAAATCACGCTGCCCGCTCTTTGTTGCAGCCTGCTGAAAGTGAATGCCCCATTAAAGCCTATTATATGGAGCTTCTCTGCTGCCCTCTCAAAAGGACTAGCTACCCAAAGCTTTGCCTGACCAAGCTAATCAGGTACACAAATTATTATTAGCATTGAAACCCAAAAATGAAAAAGAAAATAACTTAGTTTCTCCTTTTACACACTCACACTAAACTATTCTCAGAGCAGATTGAACAGATTTGACACTTGATAGAAAGTCAATGTGCCCAAATAAGCAAAAGAAAAACAGAGGCTGAGAAAGAAGGCTGGATACTGATAACTGACATGCACACTCACAGCCAAGAAGGCTGCCTGCTGGTTATAACACCAAAAGACCTCAGCCATTAATAATTTGACATAACCCTCAACTATGTCAAGAATCCGGGGCTTGGGAACACAAATCGTAACCACTCGCTATTGAGTTTCCCTCCATTTTACTCAAGGTGCAGCTGAAGGTCATGTGTATGTTGCTAGAATGTTTTTGCAGCCAGCATTGATACTTAAACTACATTATTTGACCCAGTTGTTTGGGCTAATGGGATGCAGGTGGTCCAAAGTTCACAACCGTTACCGCGGTTGAGCAGCCGAGCGCTTAAATCACAAGCAATTGTTTGTGCAAGAGTCTGTCAAAAAGCTCTTGTTCCATTCAGCGCTATAAAATTCTAGCTTTTTGCTTTAAGCCTTAACATAAACTGTCTTTATTATATCTATTGAATGCAATTCTGGAAGCAATTAGAATGCAGTAACATATGATATGTAGCCATAAAACAATGCTGATCGCCGGCCAGATTTAATCTCACTCCAAACCTTTGCAGCCTGTTCCTATCTGCAGTTATGATTATTGCCATTTTACACAATTTCCCCTTCCTCATTGTAAATAAGTCACTCATCACATTTTGCACACTGTATGTATTATACAGCATTGTATATATAAAATGACAGTGTAGTGCAAATAGTATGTGAGTAAGAGTATGTACATGTACACACACACACTATATATATATTGTATGTATATATACTACTAATTTGCTTCAAATTCACTTTACAGTGATTTTTACTTTAAAATGTTTAAAGTCAAATATTGGTTGCTACTATCTATATTGACTTGTACTTTGCACATAGACAATGACAATCGAACCTAATCTAATACTGACACCCCCTAAACAATAACATCTACATTCTCTGCTGCAACACTCTTGTCCTCCCTACTTTTCTCTTATCTGATTACATTAGCGATATGACAGGTGGCCTCAGCCAACCAGGAGGCCTTTGAGTTTAAAAGTATTGATACTTGCTTAACTATGCTAATGAGCACATCCACAGATGCCTGTGATTGGTGACAGTGTTGGGAATAATTAGCTAGGATTGCGGCCCAGCCGTGGCTTAGCAACAGAGCATGTGAATGAGAGGTGGGGCTGGTCGCTCATTAACCACAATACTTGTTGGTCCTGGGCTATTGTCTTGTTTTTGTGTTAATTATTAGCCAGACCGGGCTAGACAATAGCGTGACAGAAAGGTCTACTTTGTAATGCTAGTTGATTTCTGCTGCCAAAACCTAATCTGAGAGGGTCCCACACCCAGCTGTTTTTATAGAGATGGATATCCAAGCAGCCACTGTTTTCACTTCTTCTTCTTCTGTGGTGTTTTTCTTCTTCTGAGCATTTGAGAAGCACATACTCTAGATGAACTCATCACTTTTGATGAATCTGACTGAAGGTGTGAATGATTTCTTAAAGCACAGACGTGTGAACTGAGGAGTGTGAGGTGTCAGCTGACCCCCGGTCTTTGCTGCAATTACAATGCTTTCAAAATGTCTCTGCTTCTATTTCTTTATGTTCTGCAATTCATTCGGTCAAACAGCTAACATACAAATTTCATTTCCAGTTTGTAGATAGCATTAGCTTGTTGTGTGTGTCTTTGATTTTCATCTGAAAGTGCAAGTCTTTTTTTATTATTTTTACTAACTGTTCATTTTTGCCACTAAAAGCAATAGGTCCAATCTAAGTGCCTCTAATAGCTTAATGCTGAGAATTCCTAAAACTTATTTAGTTTTCTATGAGGGCGTTCTTAAAACTCAGCTAGTAGAGTATAGTGCTAAAAAAAAGTAAATAGGTTCCCAGGGATTCCCACAAATACATAAAATATATATCTATATATGAAATGTGTATCTTGAATAGTGTAGATAATAGCGTGTATCAAATGCAACAATGTCAACTGAATTTATCATAGCAAGATTCATTCATCCAGTAGAAGGATAAACATGTATAATGATTTCTTATTTCCTGCTCCACCAATCACCAGGAAGAAGTCTTTAAATCTGATTGGTTTGTGAGGGTCTGAGGGTCTGAGGTAGGGCCTAGGTAAGTTAATGATTACTTTAAACTCCAGTCCAATGAGAGTGAATTAGGTGAATGCATGATTGTCTCATTAAAACAACAATCTATTGTGTGAGTGTAACAGCTCTTTTATGAGGCCGTTCACACCTTCACTCCAGACACTAGTCAGGTTCTGAAGGTGACTGTTGAGACACATCCATGCTGCATTTTGTACCTGTACACAGGTTATTGTAACCTGTGTGTATTTATATAAGAATCAAGAGTTTGTGCATGTTTTGTTTACTCTGTGAAATTACTTTTACAAGCACTACCTAAATAGTCATATATATAGAATAGTCATTTGATAAACTTTGACCATATGAAATAAGACATTATGTTCTATAAATACACAGAACTGCAATGGAAATTCTCCTGTATATTTTGCCCTGATAAGCTTTTCATCCGAGAGCCTTTCTTGTGAGGATTACCTCCAATTTCTATAGATGTTATCACCATGGAAACAAAACCATATTTGGTGAAGTATTGATTACAACTGATAAACAGAGTTAGAGCACCCAGGCAGTAACCCTGAAGTTAATGTTTATATTCATAAAGTTGCGCTCAAGGGATCAAGACACGCTCAAGGAGATGAAATTATACTCAACCAGATCTTCTCCGATTTTTTAAATAACAGAGAAGCTGCCCTTTTAAGGCTATCTGTAGTGGCAGCGTTTTAGAAAGACGCTTGTGATAGTTTGTGTTTTTTGACCTGGAATCAAAGACTTAATTAAAGTTGAAGCCTCAGTTATCTCACTAGCTAGCGTATGTCAGCTCTTTGATGTCAATCTGTTTATTTCAACTGCTTATGACAGATTCCAGAGGTTTCTTTTCATTAACAAGGTGTTTTATGAAGACATTATGCCTCTGTTTGACGTTGTCATACAACCCTTTGTTGGGCTCATCGCCCCCTTTGGACTCTGGCGTTGTGGGGTTCAAAGGGTCGACATCCCCGGTTTAAATGGAGTATCCAAAGAGTTCTTCTGCAGGACCCCTGTTGTGGACAATCTTCAGAGGTAATCCAGGGGGATCGGCTCAAAGTTCTCTGCAGCTTATTAGATCAGACCGCTGAAGAAAGCAGGAGCTGATTAAGAGCCTGGAACCTGAGGGTTCTGGGCCGGCGTTGAGCCTGGCTCTCAGCTCTCAGGCTTTTCTCTCATGTGACATATTGTTGCAGGATAAAGTGAAGAGTTTCTTTCAAGGGTGGCTCATGTGTAAACAATTGGATGTGCTGAGATTAGACTTTAGTTCTTCAGTTTTTGCTTTTGAATGAAGAACTTCCTGCTCTGAGCAGAATGACTCATGTAGTCCCAGTCTATTGTAGATTTGTCATTAGTTATATTTATGCCTAAAAAGAACATGTTTTTGTATTGTGAAATATCTTTATTATATTACTTTCTGAAATCCTGATGACTGATTGGTTAATCGTGGCGTTCTGCATCCAAATGTTTTTGTATAATAACCACTAAACCGTTTAGTTGGCCATTGTTCATAGCAACCAATGTTTCATAATGCTCAGTGGAGCTTAACCTAGCATTATGAATAATTTCAACATAATTTTTGCATAATTTCAACATGAAGCAATATTTCATGTCTGTGTAGTTATTTCATAAGCAGCTATGGTGTAAATAAAGTCTTCATTTCAAAACAAACCCAGAGAGGTTGATCACGACCGAATTAATAAACTGAATTAGGAAAGCATTGTGACAATGACAAGAACCAAAAAAGGTTGCTCACAATCTACATTTACTCATTTGGCAGACAATTTTATTCAAAGCAATTTCCCATAAACTTGATGTATACATTTTTTTATCAGTACTTGCATTTTCTGGGTTTGAACCCACAACCTTAGTGTTGCTAACACAATGCCCTACCAATTGAGCTACAGGAAAGTGCATGAACCAGTTTAGCAGTTCATCTCAACGAACAGCCTCCTGTTTTTTGAGCAACAAGCAACAGGTGTGCCTGCTGTGTTTGTGTGGATCACAGCAACACAATAATCTCTCTTCTAAAATCCCTCCCACCCGTGATCTTCACCTGGTCCCAGGAAGCCACGGGTGGGTGCAGAGAAACTCTTTGGAGATTCCATAACTCGCTCTCGTGACTGTAGCGCTCAGTGACATGTTGCTCTTGAACCCATCTCTAGATGAGAGACATGAACTGCTTTTACAAAAGACAGATATAAAGGGGCTGGGGGAGGGAGTTGAAGGTTTTGGTATGTTAGGATTTTGACATTTCAGTCACGGTTTGAGACACAAAGGAGCTCTGCTCTAAATAGAGACAGGAGAGACCAGGTGCCACCTGGAGTGCAGCATCAGGATCGAACTCGACAGCGCCAGCGTGAGACTGGAACTTTAAAGCTGCTGGGGTCCTGAATGAGTGCTTGGAAAGATGCCTGTTTGAAAATTGTTTGTGCTTTGAATTACACTTTTATCCAAAGCAACCTACAGTGATTTCAATGTGTACATATTTTTTCTTATCAGGACTTACCTTCACTGGGATCAAACCCACAACCTTTGTGGTGTTAACACAACGCTCTACCAACTGAGCTAACAGTTGCTCAGCTTTACTCTTTATTTTAAGTTGTCTTTGTACAATAACAACACGTGTTTACTGTATGGTTGGGATTAGAGTTTGGTTTGGAGTTAGTTAGTGTAATTATGTATAATTTACTGTTGTTACTGCTGGAGTTAGTAAATGTAACATGAGTAACAAAGACACTTAAATGAAGTGTTACCATTGTGACTGTGACCATAATGATTTTTTATTACATCCATTCTATCCCACTGTTCTATTATATAATAGGTTAGCATTGTTTAACTATAAAAACAGATCTATATTCTAATAAACTTTAAGCCATTTATATAAATATCAATAACGTGTATAAACAAGCATTAAAGGAAAACAAATAAACATTCTGTATGTGTCTGACTGTCGGTTCCCTCTCTCTGGAGATTTCCCGCAGTTTTGGGTGTCCACATCTGTGCCTGATTAGCACAACAAAGGAAGCACAGCGCCTCTTGCATTAATGAGAGCTCCTCAAGCCTGGGCCGAGGACTTCAGTACAATACACTCCCCAAATTACCACAGGCCTCTGCAGAAGACGCATTCATTTCAACGGCAGCCTGCGGTCTACAGTTTACCAAACTGAAAGTACATTTCAAAAACTCCTTGATAAATCAAGATAAATCAAATCAAGAAATTCCTTTAGAAATCATAATATTGCTTTTTCCAACAGGCCTCCTTTCTTCTAAAATGAATGAGTAATGTGTAAGACCGGTCCGCTGGTGATGTTTTGGTATTGTTGGTCTGTATGTTCTCAGCTGCTCATTGAAGAATTGAGTTTATATATATTATGTGTGTTTGTGTATTTAAATATATATACACACATATGGTTATATACACGTGTGTGTGTGTGCATATATGAGTGAATATATATATATAGAAATATACACATATGGTTACACACACACACACACATATATGCCTTGTGTTCATATGTATGTTTACACACACACACAAAGTCTCATAAAACTAGCAGAACAAAAGACACAAGTGAGTGCAAACATCTAGCGCAGGTGCTGACTGCAGTATGGCGACTCCAAACACGGCCTAATGTCAG
Source organism: Yasuhikotakia modesta (assembly GCA_036877545.1). NCBI lineage: Eukaryota > Metazoa > Chordata > Actinopteri > Cypriniformes > Botiidae > Yasuhikotakia > Yasuhikotakia modesta. Next base: position 74,651 of record JBAJNP010000495.1, read on the forward strand.
AACAAGGTGCTAATGTTCTCCCACAACAAAATGATGATTCATGGCCTATTCACATGAATGGTCAATTAATGCCCTTAGTTGCTAGTGTTTATTGCCCTTCCTAAATGCACCGGGGCCTCATGGAGGCTCCTTCTCCTCCCCCTGTCAGCAAAATGAGAAACAGTGAAGGCACTTTTGCTGATCTTCTGAGCGCGCTCTGTGTGGTCCAAGAAACTGGGGTAAAATGCCTAACTTTACGGGCCCCAGTAATCGCCAGGCGTTAAACTGAACAATTAGGTGCTGGCTATATTGTCGCATGGTTTATGGCTTTACTCTGGCTGCCTTTGGCTTGGGAAATATGGCTCCTGCCCCCTCTGGTACAGAGACACAAGAGCACTCCTAAGCTAAAAGCAAAGGAAATTATAGGTATACGTGCTAAGCAGCTTAGTGTACTGTGACAAGCTAAGCACGGTTAATGAGACTTATTGCTGCCCTGTGGCTGGCAGGATGAAGCGTCTCTTTAGGAGTGGAGGTGATTATGTCTGGGTGTTACGGAGGGGAGGTTAAAGTGGCAGACCGGAGGGTGACACCAGTCCAGGATGAGATAAAGCACCTATCAAGGATTTGACTTGGTGGTTGTTGCTGTTGAACAGCCATTAAAGCTGCAATACGTAACAGTTTGGTGATCAAAATCGTCTCTTAGTTTGCTCTGACTTGTTATAGTTAGCATTAGAGTGATACTGGACAGTACATAGACATAGTGTTTAAAGCTGTGTTGAGTAGAGACACAGCTTTTAAATACAAACTGCTCCTCTTTATTACTGTTTATGTCACAGTTGCTCTTATAACATTAAAATTATAGTAATAAAATTAGTAATACTGATGTAGGAAATACCATAATATTCCAGTTAAGTGAAGTACAAAAATGTAAGTAAATAAACATTGCACTCATTTTACAGTTTTTAAACTCATTTAACAGTTTTAACAGTCTTTTTTATTCTGACAGGTCAGTTGTATGCACACAAAATCATACATCAAAACACATATACACATGTGCTGTCGAAAGATCGGACAGGGCCACAGCTGCAGGCCGACCCAGAGGTCTCTGGGATGATGTTTGCAGCCGGATGCAGACCCTCTTCATCACGACCCCTGGCAGCACTGTGGCCCCTGTGGAAAAATGTGTGCTTTGTGTAAGACAAATATACCATAGAGAAACATGTTAATCTGTGTGATGAGACAGCGGTTAAAAAATGAGCTGTTGGACAATTTACTCTCGAACTGAATTCAAAGATCCTGTAGCTCAACAGGTATTGCATTTGCATTAGCAGTGCAAAGGTTGTGGGTTCAATCCCATGAAACACAGGTGCTGCTGAAATGTGTATGTTGAGTTCACTGTAAGTTGTTTTGGATAAAAGCACCTGCCAAATGAATAAATGTAAGTTTATAAAACTGTTATTTTTTTACTTTTAATGTTCCACTTTATTGACTGACTGAGTCCAACTAAAGAATCAGATCAGTCTGATTTATGAATGAATCGTGGACCACTGATTCACTGATAAAAATCCAGCCATTGATCTAGCTAGTGCCTTAAGAACTTGGAATAGAGACAAACTATTCAAAATAACAAACTATTCAAAATAATGACCAGTAAATGACCTGTACAGTCTATAATATAAAAAGCCTAAGCTTGGAACATGAGATTGTGAACTATTTTTGTGTGAACTGAAGTGTTTTAAATAAATGCAGTAAAGATTTGAATCCACACATAAATTCAGTTCCTCTACAAATTAATGTCCCGTCGAGTCTTTCATCCCAAACTGGCCTATAAATAGCTTGTGGCCTGCGATGGATTGATGCAGCGGCCTGTGATCTCAGCTGAGCAGAAAACCACATCGTTTCTGTGAGCCACTGGTCTGTTTTTGAGTTGTAATACATACATACGTCTGTAAGTGATTCCAGGCTTTTGCGATGCCCTGTGACAGATTTAGAAAGTCAGGGTACAGTGCACAACATCCCTTTAATTCCCCTGCTAATTACACTGATTATCTCTAATTATATCTATTAATTATCTGTGAAATAGCTTTCAATGCACAAATGCACCACAGGTCAGTTTGGTTTGGAATGTTCTAGAATGGCATGTGATGCACGTTGGGCTGGTGCTGTTTGACTCATGGTAGCTGGAGTGTTTTACATGGCAGATCTCAGCTTCCTGCTCATTGGCTGGATGATGTGCTGATGTCTCAGTGTGATGACAGCAAATAAACAAAAACGTGCCTGGAATTAGAAACAGGAGAGGTTGGTTGTAAAATACATTTTTAATGTTGTTCATTTTTACACAGATCTAATGTGATTCTGTGCAGGCCTGGACTATGTTAAATTAAAATAACAATTTTTTTAAAAATATACTGTAGGTCCAAATGAATGTGTTTAAACACTTAAGTCACCTTTGATAAGATAGAAATGTCAAAAAATATACCATGACATCAAATGAAACTATATCTTTCCTCAGGTAACTAATTACATTTTTCATTCTATTTTTGCAGTGACTTGAATTAACTGGTCCAAAGTTGATATTTAGCAAATAAACTGCTAAATATGCCACAAAAAAGCAGCCCAGCACATGTGCTCCTGTAGCTTAGCTGTTAGAGCCTTGTGTTAGCAGCACAGAAGCTGTGGGTTTGATCCCAGCAAACACAAAAACTGGTAAAAATGTGTATCTGTAGATGTTAACAATGGATATGTGTCTGTGTTTGAAATAATGGCTATGCAGCAATATCAAAGTCTCTGGTTTCTACATTTTATCCTTTAAAACTGCTAGCACTGTACAACATTTTTATCCACCACAATGGTTGCTAAGTATTTTTGGTTGACACTCTAAACACCTGCAAAACATATGCTAGGTGTGTTTTTCATTTTAAATGTAATATTCCGAGCAACAGGCAATGGAATGCCTTGGGAAGTTGGAAATAGTGAGATATCCAATGTCCCAACTCCATCGGAAGCACTGAATGGAATGTGGCATAAACACCGTTCCAGGCGAATTGTCCTTGTAATAAGTGCACTGTAAGTCAATTTGTACAAAACATCGCTACTTACTTTTCTTAAACTCAGTACATATGTGACCTCAGTTCAGTCATGGGAATTATGAAGAGAGAGAGAGACTGAATGAGAATTTCCAGTCAAATGAGTCAGTCAGTGTTAGAATTCTCCAGCAATGACTGAGGGGCAGGTGGGGCCCTTTTAGCTCAAACGGCCCTTGAAGACGACTGACTGAATTCTCACTTCCTGTTCGTGCCTCAGCGGCGCAGACGGCAGGAGTGTATCCTGCACAGCGCCTCGTTCTGCTCTGTTACACTCTTTGCATTCAATGTGCTTTTTGTTCTCCTTTACACACAGAGAGAAGCGGAAAAGAGACAGTAACAGGGTTTATATGAAACAGAACGATGGCTATGTTGAGAATAAAATGCTAGCGTACTGCTTGCCACATAGTGTGCAGAACTAACTGCTGCCTGCTGTCCAGTTAGGAAACCATATGTATATTACAACAATGTTTACATTAATAGTTATTTTACAGGTAACACATCATGTGTGCTCCATTCCCATTGGTGGTCCCTGCATCATGACTGATTTGCATAAAATTTGCATAATGTTTCTCAACATTGTTGAGTCGCTGGATGGTTTTTATGATTCTGCCAAATGAAAGATATTCCTGAGGCACTGGTTGACTGGTAGATCAATCAACCAATATACACAGCCACTTCTACACTATTGTTATTTACCAATTGTTTCTTCTGATTTTAGGGATAAGTTATGCTTAACTGTTTTTTTACAGAACAACAGAAACATGCTCTGTTGGCAAAATCAGATTGTCACAACAGTTGTCACATGGTTTAAGTAGTTTATTTTACTTAATTCAGTGTATTTTATTCAGAAAGTGTCATTGTCAATTGAATTAATAATGGACATGATTTTACTTTGACAACTTCCTGTTTATTTGTCAGGGCAACACTGTTCAGTTCATTGGATTGTGGGATACAGTAGATTTAAAACCATTTCAATAAAAAGCATTTTCTCATCATTTACTTACCTCGTGTTGTTACAAACGTATGACTTTATTTTCTCTGTGGAACACAAACTGACAGCCTCAGTCACCATTTATTTTTATTGTTTCAAGTTTGGGGTCAGCATTCATCTGAATTTTTACTCTTGTAGAAGAAATCGTACAAATCTGGAACGACATGAGGGTGAATAAATGATGACAAAATTTTGGGTTTTCATTTTGTGGGCGATCTTACCCTTTAATTTCCTTTATACGCCTCATTTCCATTTTCATCAAAATCAACCAAAATCTTATTTATGACTCGAGTCTTTGGTCGCCTGACTAAAAAAAGTGCACATTGCATCCTGTTGCATAGACTTCTTGTATCTATTAACATTTAAGTCTAGACCCTGCTGTCCCTGTGACATAGACTGAGAGGCACCATGAGTATCCACTTAAATTTATTGGACTCCCTTAAAACCACAAACTCCATGTCGGGCAGCCGTTGTCTGAGGCCCCTCTCTCAATACCCGTGTAGTGAAAGTCCTGTCTAATAATAAGATGGACATGAGCTGTGGCAACGACAGTGGTCAGCGGTCAGCAGTCAAACAATATTGGATCCGGTTGATCCATTACAATGAGTCCTGTCACCAACGCTTCGCTCCGGAAATTAGAGGGGTGTGTGTGGATATGAAGGCCAGGGTTGGTGTTGTTCATCCAGGCAGAGAACAGCCCCCAGGGATTATTCAGGGGCTGCGGACAGACAAGCCGACTGCAGCGCTGCGTCGCCTTCCACTTTTAAGGAAATGACCCCATGCTAAGTGCTGCCTGACGTACTGGAAAGGGTTGATGATAAAGTAATTGGCCAACTTGGAGACTAATCTCACTGTTGAGAGTTTACAGGCTGATCTGGAGCACTGATAAGCCCAAACTAGACGGCTTACCTGCTTATCTTAATGTTGTGCAACTGGGTTAAAGACTCAAGCTGAACATCTGGCAAATAGTGCTTGAATTTATGTGTTTTGGAACCGCTGAATATTTTGTAAACATGGTGAGAAGGCCAGCATTCGGACACACTCCAAAGTTAAGTAATAGAAGTTTTAGTAAAAATGTATTTTTTATTTATTTTTTAACCTTTGTATCATTCAAAACCTGCATGATCATGAAATATAAAAGGAAGACTTTAGCAAAATGTATGAGCTGATGTCTTCCGTACAATAAAAGTGAATGGAGACCAGGGACTGTCAGGCTCCAAATAGGACAAAAACACTTTTTGAGCATCATAAAAGACTCATCACATGATGCGTTATTTTACAAATCTTCTAAAGCCACACCACAGTTTTGTGTGAGGAACAGACATAAATTTAATTTTAGGTTTTTTTTGGTGAAGTGCTCCTTTAAATGTCACAAATCCCATCACATTCATCACATTAAGATACACATGGACACTGAGTACACAACATGTATTAAACAAGACAAAGGCTTCAAGATCATCACACAGACATTGATGGTGATCCAGAAGTCAAACATGTGACTCACCCTCTCAGGCTTTCTTTACAGTGTTTAAAAACAGATTTAGACAGATCCAGGCTGTGGATTTGAGGTGTGAGCGCTTCCGAGAAAACAAACCTCATTTTCATGCTGTCTAATAAAACAAACACGGAATCGGAAGGGAAAGCGAGAATTGTAAACACACCACTTTCCTCTTCTTCCGGAATTTTCTTAATTACACACCGCAGCGATCAGAAAACAATTTTTTCTTTACATATGTTCACCAGAAATTATAGTTGAGTTGCACTCTCAACTATATCTTGTTAAAGAGCTGTGATAAAAACAGCCGTGCGTTTCTGCAGACGACATGATCAAAGCCTCACTGGCTGCTTTTTAAATGGGTTTTTATTTTCACAGCTTGACATAACAAAGCCGCCGGGGTTGTTAGCTAAAACCACACGCTCATTTTGTCATTTATGAATTTGGAAGAAAAGGAGTGTCACAATATTATATATTCCAAAATTAAACCACACCGGAAAATAGTGTCACTCTATAGTGTATTTGTAAAGTTAGCATGTACTGAAATAGTGTGTACCACCATTTATGCACTGCAGCAACATCAAAACGTAACATAAAATAGGAATATTAAACAGTACAGAAACACAAAGGCTGTATTTAAAATACCAATTCATATTAACTTTACATTTATGCAGACACTTTTATCCAAAGCAACTTACAGCATATTCAAGCTTTAAATTTTTTTTTTTTACTAGCACATGCGCTCCCTGGGAATTGAACCCACAACCTTTGCACTAACGCAATGCTGTACCAACTGAGCTATACAGGAGAACTTGTGACTCATGACAAACACTCATGACATCTGCTGTGAAAATCTGCTTATTTAATAGATAATGCATGTCTTCCTGGACAAAGCACTTGTACTCAAGACCAGATCTGACATGGTAAGATTTTATCTTCTTCACCCTCTGTCTGTCAGAGACAGAACCCAGACAGTTGAGACCTCAAAATAAATCACAGTCCACATAATGTGGTTGCTGCTTGATTTTTAGTTTTACCAAATGTTCCTTTATTTTTCTCATCTAACAGGCTTGGAGGAGAGAAACAGTGAGTCCAGGGAAGTGAAACAGACCACATAGAGTTGCTCCTGTTTGACACTAATAAGCAGATACATTCTCCAATAAATGCTGCTGACATTTAAGAGCAGTGCCAGCTGTTTGTGGAATCTGTGTGGAGAATTAACCAGCACAAGGATCCTGACTCCTTTACACACACATACACGCACACACACCAGGATCCAGCCTTGAGTGGCCTGAACTGTCTCAGGTTCCACAACTTCCTGTCCTGTTATTCCATCCAACCCAGGGCAAAATATCACTTAATTTTCTGCCCTTTCTTCCAGTAAAATCTGGGGAGAGAAAGAGCGGGAAAGAGACAGAACGATAGAAAGAAAAAAACAAAAGTTGACAGGAATACGTTTCAAATTCACATCATTCAAACATCAACAAACATCTACGGAATTACAGAACCACGGGCCAAGGAAATGTTAAAAAGCAGAACATAATCCTTCCCACAAGACAGCGGAACATCAAAATGGGCTCTAGATAACCGTACGCTTCATTGTGTGTTTGTGGTGAATGTCTCCTGGGTGTCGTGCTCCGGGGGCCTGCGGTTACTGCGTTCTGAGAGAGAGACAGTCTGACGGTGACCCTGCACATGTGGCTCTTCCAGCACAAATACCTCCTGACCAGAAAATCAGTGCAGCAGTAACCGCCAAGCATTGGCTGCATCAAAATTACCCTTGGATTCATTTCACGCTTCTTATTTATACTACCCATTTCCCTTGTGTCTTCTTCTGTATTGTTTGTAAGACAGAAGAACACTGTCTGTAACACTCATGTATACAGCCCATGCAGCTCAGCTATATGTGTGTGTGTGTGTGTGTGTGTATATGTACATATATACTGTGTATGTACACAAATGTGTATGTATGTGCACTATATATATATGTGACTGTCTTTCTATGGTTTGATATTGGGGTAATATGGGTAAGACCATTATGTTCTGTTATGTGGTGCTTGGAGACTTTTATTTAAACTAAAACGTGCCTTCCTGTTAGCTCAACTGGTAGAGCATTGCGTTAACCCTGCAAAGGTTCTGGGTTTGATCCCAGGGGAAGGCAAGTTCTGATTAAAAATATGTCTATCTTGAATTCACTGTAAGTTGCTTTGGCTGAATGAATAGATGTAAATTTAAAATAAGTAAGTAATGTCACAAAAACAGATGGAAACAGTAGCGGACCCTTATTATATCACAATAAAGCACAGACAAACATGGGCTTATAGCACAAGAAGAGTCAGATTCAGAAAAATGATTCAAAAAATTCATTTGAACGATCTGATTCTTCTGTCTTGATGAATGTTAGCTGCGCTGGCTGCAGGTCTACAGAAACTTGTAAACTAGAGCACTGAGGTACTATTGCAGATAGCACACACAGTAACATCTGAACCCTGTATTTCTGCTAATTAAAGGCGACCTTAGTCTGTGTATAAAATGCCCTTGAGACCCTCGTTAAAGAAAAATGAGGGAAAATTCTGGAGTTGGATTTCTGAACATGAGCGCCGTTGACGCAGTCGAAGCGAATTACACGCAACAGAATCATTTCTCCCTGATTCGTTTTCAAACAATTACAGACCTCAGTTCCCACAGAGAGAGAGTTTTAAATGTACATGTAGGATAAAATTCTGATGTCACCAAATAAGTAATCACCCCTTCAACCTCACTGTAACTGCAACTTTGACACGTTTTATAAACTGTGGTTTCTCTTAGATCGTTTGCAGGGCTGTGAAGAGCAATGTGAACGCAACACTTAAAGTGATTTATGCTCCACTTCACTTTTGTTCCGACAGCAGTTTCCACATAGTTAAGTGTTTCCAAGTAACCACAAAGTAAACCTGTTTTGTTTAACTTTATTGGTTTTTTTTGTCTATAGCTTTGTTTTGTCTTGTCTTTTCTGCTTGTGTATTGGCACAGCCGTGAACATTCTCTGCTCTGTGAATCATTTATGAAACTTTTCACTCACGAAAGCCCCTTTAGTTGCTGTAATGTTAAAGCATAGCAGATACTCTGCAACTCGCTATAACCACAGGACGTTCTGAGGGCATGTCAATGAAAATCTATTGACAAAAACCACACAAAATAATTGTATTTCCGTAATTGTTTCTGTAATCAGGATGAGGGCTAAATGTTATTTGCGGTGTGTTGATATTCTCCGGCCTGGAGACAGGAGGTTTGAGGCTGACTCTTGCTGGATCATCGTTGCTTCCCAGCGGAACTGCTAGACACTGCCAGACACTAATGAAAACCTTCCCTCTCTGTTTAACAGCTCAGAGATACGCTGCAGAACCTGAGAAGTATAGGAGCAGTGCCAAACTTCTTATCAAACCCTTCTGGTCTTACCCTATGTAGAACCAGGGAACTATGTTTGACAAATTTGACTGCACTCAGAAGTGGTGCATTGTATTGTATCTGATCTTCAACAGGCCACTGTGTTATATCATAGGTCAAAATTTAAAATCTCTCAGGCTGGGATGCAGGCCTGGTTATTATCTAAACCTAATTCATCTAACTGCCCAAAATCCTCAAAGTACCATAGTTAAACCATTTAAACTGTATGGTTCCATAAAAACATTTAACATCCTTAGAGTCTTTCTGTTTCACTAAGGTCCTTGTAGTAAAAACAAGTTCTTTACACTATAAAAAATGGTTCTTTTTAAAACATTTGACTGTATGGTTCTCAAAACTGATTCTTCTACATGGCATAATATAGCTTTTTTTAAAGACTGTAGGAGAAACTTTCAACACATACCCTGTGAGCATCACATTTACATTCAATAGGACAATAATACAGTAGACTCAGTAAATGGTAAATGTTGCATTAACTGTGTCCAAACAGTTATTTTACTTAGTAAATGTGAATATCCCACACTCTCCTGACTGGATTCTGAATAAGTACAATATTTCAGTTTAAACAGAAAATCGCTTGTGTAAATGATGGTCATTTTGGTTACATTAGGTCAGTTTTGGGAAACAACTGAATAAAAGTAGCAATGCTACTCCAATAAATTGAGACATTGTCTTTTTTAGGCAGTGAATCAATGTATTGCTGTTGTGTTTGTTAAAAATGCCATATCAATTTCATTTAATAAAACCTCATGTTGTGTCAGAAACATACAGTAAAATTATATAAATGACTATAGACTATATTTTTTCATATCTGAATAAACTGACTGTAGTTTAACTATAGGACTAGCATGTAGAAGCAGCTTGTAGGTTTTGTTGTTTTAATTAAGGCTTGATGTTCCAGCTCCAGCTTCCTTCTGTAAAACCGCTGAATTTCAGAACATCTTAAGAACACGTTCGCAAGCCCACAGGAAGCTCTTCGGGGTTATTTTTGCGCTAAAAGCTTGGAGAAGATGTCGGCTGAACGGTAGTGAGATTAAAGGCAGAGAGGGAAGTGCACAACAAGTGTTTTGTGGCTTCTGCACACCGTGAAAAGGAAACAGAATATTTTGTGCGAGTGGCGGCTTGTGCTGTGGGTCAGACAAGGCGTTTAAGGGTTATGTTACCACACACAAGCAGCTCACACAAGCTATTTCTTCCTCCTTCAACGGAGTGATTGAATACAAGGTTTCACTCAGGCCATTTCAGTTCAGGGCCGGTTCCTGTGTATGTAATATGGACCCTCCACTGAGGCCTATAAGATGGAAGGTCTAAGAGGATTTGTTGAGAGGTTCAGAATGTGGCACTAGCACAATACAGAAAATTCAGCTAATTTTTGGACTCACATAGTTTAACTTCATTAGAATTACATTTAAATATCTAGTTGTTCCATTACCCCTGAACAAATATACTTCTACAAAAATAATGATGCATTTCAAATGCTTCTTCTATAGCTGGTATAACATTAACAATTAAAGCAGTTAGCTGGTAGCATTTTAAGGGACAATTTGTGTTCTTTAATTGTTGATCTTCAAATAAAACACAGCACTTCTATAAAACATGGGTGGGACCCTAACAGTTCTTTATTCACAGTAAATGGGCTGTTTTTGTGTCTGAGTAAACTGTAATCTGTAGCCTTGTAGTGTGTTTTTGATGTCTTCCAGAGCAACAGCTGGGTTTTCCCAAAAAACAAATAGAAGATGTGTCAAGTCACATAATTTGGATTGTTAACATCATTTTGGCATGATTTAAAAACAGCTCTTTTTTACAGCACTATACAAAAACGTTTATCACTGTCAAACAAACAATTAGTTTTTTTGTTTTTTAAAAAACAAAAAAGTTTTTTTAAAAACAAAACCTCAATACATCATTTAAATACAACTTATCTCCATTAAATGTGCGTCTCACCTAATTACCCATAATTCTGTGCAATGTCTTCTCGCAGTCCAGTTAGTGTTCCTGTAGCTCAACTGGTAGAGCATTGAGTTAGCAACACAAAGGTTGTGGATTCAATCCTAGGGAATGCAATTACTGGTAAAAAAAAATGTAAGGCATAAAAGCATCTGTCAAATGATGCAAATGGAATTACTTTAAATTGTCTCCAGCCCTTAGTAGCTCTTTCACATGTACAATATATCTTCTTATTGTCATATTAAAGCCCAGGAGCAGAACTGTCCATATTATCTGTACATTTCTCAGCAGGACGATGTTTTAAACTGGATGTTATGTCAGCCGTAATTTCAGTTTGATATGTGAACGTGGTAAGTGAGGTTCACCGGTACTACAGCATGTTTTATCAATGGAGGCATGTGTTCCTGTGATCTTCTGATGTCCTGCTGCCCTCCCTCTGTTTCTGGGGTGTTATCTGGGGTGACTGCTGGGGTAGATAAGAGTCTGTGTGGGATGATTTGGATTCAAGCACTCCAGACCTGATCTTATGGAGGTTTATCAGTGTAGATAGTCCCTCAGAAAAGAGGCTGAGGTTTCATCTTGCTCTCATACAAATAAAAGTGTTTTATCAGTTAAAATTTGGTGTCGCTTTTTCTACTTTGCATTGACAAAATTAAGATAAAAAACAACAATGCTTTTGTATTTAAAGGCATAAGTTACAGCTTGAAATGACACCTAATGCAATCTCAATTAAGGGTCAGTATGAAAATGAGCAGGTGATTGGGAAGCTCAGCCTTATCACTGCGGCCTTCTCAACAAAATACGCTGCAGTGTGTCTCCTCACCTTCATCCCTGTGGCAGACCCTCAGGGGGGCAGATAAGGGGCTGCTTGATGCATGAAAGTGGGGGAGGGCAGAAAGGCAGAGGATAAGAAAGAAAACACCTCTAATCTTTTGCAGAAGTAAAAATGTCAGTCTATATTGTACATAGTATGTAGTCTATAATCTTCTCAATTGTCTCAATATGACTGTAAAATGTTGGTTTAATTTCAATGTCACAAACTGACTTGAGTTTTTTTTTATTTGACTTTATTTGACTTATTCAGTTCCATGTCCTCAAGTTAATGTGAATATGTTTCTGTATTATAAATATTTACTCTGAATAGTCGCTGTGTGAAATGTATCATAAATAAACTTGCCTTGAAAACAATTAAGTGAATCAATCAACCTAAACTGCTTAAGAACTTCAGCCAAATTCCTGAACAGGAATGAAATATTAGGGTCACAGGCTCTGTGTAGGCGAGGAGGTGTCAGGAAAACAGTTTATACACCAGCGTCACACAGTCGGTCTGTCTCCATCTCTCCAGCTTAATTAGAAACATGAGTGCAATACAGGCTGCTGTGGAACAAAGACACTGTCAAAGCAGAACTCTGTAACTGCACTGATACAGTACAAAATGCTATCCCAAGGCCTTCACAACCTTCACACTGCTCCAAAATGAGCTATGGTGACCTGGCCTTACAGGTACCCAGCAGAGATAGGCCCCTTATATGTCATTTCTATGGCAAATAAGAACAGGATTAAGACTTTGGAATAGTGTTATTCCTAGCAGTGGGATGGGTGTTAGATAAACAGGAGAGGAGGTGGATAAAACAACAACAGGCAGGCGGTTTGGTTTAATGAGTTATACAAAGGAAGCCCTTATTTCCTTTAGTGGGGTTTCCTGTGGTCAGTCAGACCCCCTAAAGATAAAACACTCATGTTTCTATAGCCCAAATTATGTGTATAAAATCTGGTCTCAGGGTCATTGTGTGGCTGATTTTGTGTTATTCTGAAAGGTCAGAATAATTCAATATTCTTTTGAGAATTATGGAATGCTTTATTGTGTTACTGATTCTAGTTAAATATGGTTCTCCAGAGTCAAATGTTACCTCAGTGGTCGCTCTTGGAAATTGAATGGAGGATGTGTTTAAGTTTAGGAATCAATTTTGTATCAGACATTTCTTCAGAAAGTTCTGTAACATAAATAAAAATAGAGCTAATAGGAGCTTCTAATTTTTGGATTACGTTTATAGCTACAGCTGACACGGCTCAGATACTTTGGTCTTGAAGTAATTTTTTACTGTTACTTAGGATAAAAGTCGAAGAATTTCACTGCTGCCTAAACAATAAAAGATATTTAGGAGATTGTATTTGTCATTTGTCAAATTTTGTAGACGTGTCCACAGTGCAAATGTCAGAACTTTATGATTAATGAAAACTACACATTAAAATGGAAGATTGACACATCTTTACATTCATTGATGTTTGCCATAACATTTTTTAAAATAACATTATCGCTTAACTTTAACATATATGTAATTTATAAAATATGTAATATATCTCACATGCAATTCCTTTAATATAGACCTTTTATATAGAGAGTAATTTATTAGTAGCATTTGGAGTTTTCACCTAGTGTAACTTGTCCATAACATTTTTAAATACTTCCAACAACAACAACATCTGCTTCAGTAAATGTCTGCATTGACCTGTTGCAGGTCGTTGTCCTTATAAGACATGAGAAGATTCCCAGCCTCTAAAACTGGCTAAGATAAGCTTTACATCAGTCACACAGATAAGTTCAAGAGTCAGAACATGTGTTAAGTATGAGGCACTTGTTGTATGTCCTGTTTGGCTGTCCAACCAGATGATACCACATTGTCCTCCTCTAATGTCTGATGTCCTGTCCTCACCAAAACATACTCCAATCTACTCTTTCAGCCCAGGACCAACCTTTAGCCCTTACTGCCCCTTTCCAAAACCCATCACCCCTTGCCCTCCAATACAGGAAAAATAAACTTGACCCTCCAGAAAGCTTGGTGTTCCTGTGGATTATTGACCCTCAGAATACGTCATCTTGGCCCCAAAACCCGAGTCCACATCTCCTGGTTGCTGAATTCTTCATCCCCCAGAACGGCACTGAATGTTTACCCAGGTGGAGGAGTCAGATCTCCGCTAAGCTTTAGGGAGGGTACGCCCGGTCAATCTCTCACTTTCTCATTCATCTTTCTATTTATCTATCCATCCATCTCCCTGCTGGGCTGAAGAGTGCAGAGAGATGCTCTGCAGTGACCCTCTCTTATCTATTGAAAGGGTCAGATCAAAGAGGCCATTTGTCTGAAGATATCAAAGCTCCAGTGTGTTTACCGCCCTGGTCATTGTTGGCCAGATCTGTCCAGTTAAAGAGCATTTAAAGTACATGATATATTGCTCTGTACAGTATGGTGGTGAATCACATATATATTCCATACTATTATCTAGGGGTATTATCTATAACATCATAGCCCAGTATATATGTATTTCAATTATCAATATATATTATATATATTCATAAATATTATCAAAATAATATATATATATGTGTGTGTGTGTGTGTGTGTGTGTGTGTGTATGTGTGTGTGTGTGTGAAATTATTGTAATTAGTAATGCAAAATCAAACAATAGCATACATTTATAAATTATGATATTTTTTGTTGTGCTGCCAGTTATGCTGTTTTTAAATAAAATATAATATTTATAATTTAAAAATACAAAAAAATCAAAATTATAATTTCTCATATGTCAAATTGATTTTTTATTATTTTGATTTGGAGTTTAAAGGCGACTTGTTTTCACTTCATGCTATTTAAACAAATTTTTTTTAACATATTAAACATTTTAACATATATTTTATTCACTACACTAGTTTAAAGGAGGGTTTGGGTGGATTGCCTGAGTTAAAATGTGGACCCTGGGAAGCGATGAAGACTAGGACAGAGAGAAAAAAGAAGAAAGATGAGAGAGAGCGTTGACCTGTTAGAGGTGAGAGGTTGGGGGTGACGGTGCAGCGACGAAGCTCATTAATTCAGGCTGGGAAACCGAGATCTTCCCACATTTAAATGCTGGACCTATGCTGGACTCTATAAGTGCAATTAAAGTCTATAGTGTGTGACTGAAGACAAACACACACAGCATTCTCCATTTAACACATTAATCTGAGATAACAGCGTGAGATCTGATGTATCTACAGCTGGTTAAAGGAGAAATTCCTGTGGCCAAAGGAGTGAAATGTCTGTAAACAAAGATTCTGATCATTTTTTAGGTTAACTTTTAACCCCATACTGTCCAAACAGCTCAAAGAATGCATCCACAGCCCCATCGATTGCTCTTAATATGAGAAAATAATGTTGACATTTGAAATTTCTATAAACTGCCCCGTAAGGCCCTTTTTAAGTCAATGCAATCGGTCTAATAAGATCTTAGAAGTGATTTCATCACAAAGTGATGCAAACGGTTGATATATTTAGCGTGAGTGTGGAGTTCAAGACACAACCGTAGCTTTACAACAGGGAGGACGTCGCAAGATAATGATAAATGTTCTTCATAATAACTAAATGTAATAACTTCTATGCATAAATAAGAGCCTTGACGCAAATTTTAAAAATATCCCTGAGATCGCCAACACATACTATGCGATGACACTTTGTGTTCTGTATTGGAAACAGGAGGTGTGTGTGTGTGTGTTTGGGGGGGTTAGCGGAAGGATTTCCCGGGCCTGCAGTTCCGGCAGAAGGAAAAAGAAAGAAAAACAGCCCTGTGTCTTGTTGCTGGACTGCAGCGGCGCACGGAACACATGGTCCCAATTTCACGGCTGAGGATGGAGAGTGCGGGCGGATGCGGGGGCAGCAACAAGCATGCAATCTGCAGGCATTAATACCTCAGTAATAGTCACATTCGCTTAAAACCAGGAAACTTTTTTTCTCTCCACGATGCACATGCAGGCTCACTCTTTTTAGCGCAGCAGACTGCGTTAAGCGAGAACGCTGAAAGATGGCCTGATGTCCTGCTTCCTGTTCATAGCCACAGTCTTAATAAGCACAGTTACAGTAAACCGGACGTGTGTTTAGGGACTGCGTGCGTGTGACCCGACAGGCCAGGAGAAAAAACTGCAAGGGGCTCGTCAAATTCACCATCTTCCCAACTAAACATGCAAAGCTGAGGAACAACTTGAGTTTCATAACTTGCGGTTGCCAAGACCAGTGTGCAATTACCGGACAGGAAGCTGTTTTTACTCGTTCCTGCTTTGTTTTTTTTGCCCGGTAGTGTAACCACAGTGGCTGGCCGGCCTGCGCTGTGTGCGTAAAACTGGATTTAAAAGAGGTCAAATGACAGGATATGATAAAGGGGTTTATTGCCTCTGAGGCTTTTATTAAATTCAAGCCAGATTTCTGAACCATGTCTCAATTAGAACCCATCAATGATTCTCAAATGGACTCCAGGTCATTCTATGGCTTCTGTGTAGTATTATGAAAAGCATGTGGCCACATTAGGACTCCAGAAGTAACTGTGAGGAAGAATAAAATATTGCAGCATCATTGAAGACTGTTACTTTGTTTGTGTACATGTTTTCTGCATCTTGTTTTCTTTATAGGAAGAAACCAGAATGGTTACCAGAATGGTTTAAACCAGGTTTAAATCAGAATGGTTTGCTGGTTTTAGCTTGCCTTAAGTTTTCCTCAAACTTGTGTTTGGTAATAAGGTAACAAATAATAAATAAATAAATATAAATCGGGTAAAATAATAATAATAATAAAATAAAAAATAATAAAAATAAAATAAATAAAAATAATAAAAATCACTTCTGAATAATAAATAAATACATAAATAATATTAGTAATTATTATTATTCAGAAGTGATATATGGTAGCATAGGCCTACATGATTTCAGCATAAATTAGCCAAAACCAAAGCAAAGGTTTCCCATAGTTCAGAAAACATGTGTCACAGTCTGAGCTCAGATTAGTCAAGTCTTCAGTAAAACTCAGTATTATTAATGACTGTTAATATAAACTCATAAAATGTATCCAAGAAGTTTATTTTTTTTGTTTATCTATTTCTGTTTTTACAAAGTGAAACAAAAAACAAAATGTTGACACATTTGACTTTAACATATATAAAGAAAGTAATGTGCAATTTTACGTTTTAAACAGAGATGGCAGTAAAGAGGCAAAGTTTACAGTTGCAGCTTTAAATGAACCACAACTCTCTGACCAATAAAATGTTCCTTTCCACAGAGCTGAACAGCAAGACTGTGAGTTTAGTGTAGCATGAGTGAAGACTCAGGTTTCAAAGTGGTCAACTAAGCTTGTCGAATGAGGCATATGCAAGGTTTCATTTGATCTTAAAGCATTGCCACAAATATCAAAGCTACTTCAGCCCACCTCTGCAATTTAGAGCGGGAAGACAACAACGCATGGAGTCTCAATTATAGCCACAAAATCCTATTATTATTTCCTAGCTCATATCATTTAATCTGCATCACTGTGTTATGGAAGTTATTACTTACGATGGCCAAGGTAAAGACACAACAATTAATAAAATGACAGTGTGGCCAAATAAGGTTTATATTACCTCAATAAATATCATGTGATCTGCAGAAATGAGTGGACATTACACAATCCACTCGCCTCTCAGAATAAAATTGTCTCAGAATTATCTCATAATTCTGTAAGAGGTCATTCAGATTAAAATGAAAAGAAACATGGTTTCACGGTTCATCTGATTATTTGACTTTAGTCATGAGGTGCTGAGAGCTCCAAAATCTTGTGATGGGACCCCCTTCAGCGGGGTGATGGGCGAAGACCAGCTTTTGCATTCGGAACCCAGCAAGGAGACCCAGCATGGGGGTAATTAAAACAAACTGGCAGTGCTTTCACAGCCCGTGCCAAACAAACGCCATTGACTCTGTTAGTCCCGTGGACTCTGTAAACGGCTCCAGACGAGAGGTGACAGTTGGAGCTGAAGATATGACCGACTGACAGACCTACGTGAAACAGAATATTTGCTTAAACACTCAGGGAGATGTTACGTCTTACCGTTGCGATGCATTTGCTCAGCCTCCTGTTTTAACGCTAATCATTTATTAGCCATTCACACACTAAACAAGGGTGGGTTGAAATCTTTCATAGACCCCCTTGACCTGTTTACCGGTTTGGTTCAGCTGGCCGGTTAGTGTGTGGTGAGAGACAAGTTGGCAGAGAGACAGCGTGGCTGGCAGTAGAACTGTCGTGGTCAGTTTTGTGCAAGCTAGCTTTTAAAGTAACAAAAGAACAGCGTAGCGCAACAAAACTGCAGCTTTTGCATAATTAAATATATATTTAATATTATGTCGTGTGTGTGTAATGTTATGT
>JBAJNP010000496.1:8463-92633 GCA_036877545.1 Yasuhikotakia modesta
AGAGAGAGAGAGAGAGAGCGTGTGTGAGAGAGAGAGAGAGAGAGAGAGAGAGTTAGGGGTGGGCATTCCTGTCTGCTGCGGACCTGTCGTACAAGGTATTTAGCATAAAGCCAGTCCCCCTCTGCATGGGGATCGAGCCTTCACTCTCCGCGAAAACTTATGACAGACAACACCTAGAGACAGGAGACACTGTGTCTTTTCGCTTGCTCATACTAAGGAGCTTCCTATATGACAACTGCATCGTTTCAGAAAAGCAGCTAAACCACGACAAAGTTGTATATTTTCCGAGGATTACCTCCGCTAGACCGGGATTTCATGTGAGTAGATGTATAATTAAAAAACAATGTGCTTTGGTGATGATATGGGATGCGATCGAAGATGTTGTCTCGTTCCAGTTTAACAAACATGCGATCATTTAAACGTGTAGTGTTAGAGAGATTTGTGCAAGCAGAACTCATTAAGATCAGTTTTGATTGTCAATTGCTGTGCGATTAACTGTAAGGAGAGACCATGGGGCAACTGAGACGAGATAAACAGCGTCACTTATCATCGTGCTAAAGTTGATGTGATGATATCCGGCTGGACAGAAATGTACAAACTTCAGTGCCAATGTGTAAAGGCTAGTGGTGTTATACTACCAACAGGCTACAATATGAAATATCAAGTCAATATGTTTACTGCTATATAATTAGCACATTAGCTTCGATTGAATCTAATTAATTTATGAAACTATAATTGCAAAAAATAAGGCTATCAGATGATATTTTAAACTTGATAATTCTGCTTCTTTACACTGAGTAAAAGTGACCATTTTATGTTTTGATTAAGGACGTATGGATAAGTTAAGCATTTAAAATTTACAGCAAAGCTGTAGGCAATATTTTTGGTCATATAACTAAATCACATTTAACAACAAAAATACACATTAAAAAAGCTGACATGTGGAAGAGTTTAGATAGTGGTTTAATTCAGTTGTGTTGTATGTTAAATGTTTTATTGAAGTAAATTTGAAGCAAACCTATGCCTTCTTATTGTATGATGAGTAATTAATTATTTGTGGAATTTATGTGTGTAGGTATATTATATGCATTTAGTTGATCTTTAGTTTTGTAGACCTAGCTTTAGTTTTCGCTTTCTCCTAATAATCTAAATTTGTGTGTTCCTGTAGCTCAACTGGTAGAGCATTGCGTTAACAGCGTATGTGGGTTCGATCCAGGGAATACGAGTCCTGCTAAAAAAAGTATACCTTGAATTCATTGTAAGTCGGTTTGTGTAATAATGAATAAGTGTAAATGTGAACAGCAATATGCCGTGGCAATTATATTTAATGAACATATTTTAGGTAGTTTACAAAAGCAGCACTATCAAAATAAAATCTTTGTCCTTTAATTTAAAACATATATGGTAGCCACTAACCGCAGTTTTCTACAATTGTTCGTTATATAAATTAAAATATTCATGTGAATACCAAATAGGTAGGTGACAGGTGCTCTGAAGCCGTAAAAGACCCGTCAAAAACAGTTTTTTTTGCGGTACATCTGCGCTCATCCACTTCTACTTTTTCGTGTTCAAAATACATTTTTACAAATTACTATAAAGCAATTCGTTTAATATATAACAATCAATTCAAAATGTACAAATACAAAAATGTAATTTATTACATATTTATTATTACCTTCATCTGTCAAAATTAATCAAAATATATGAAACTGTCAAACAACATTAACCTAAATTAACTTTTTGATTTAGATTTAAATTTTAAAAAGACAGACAGAATACTTATTCAGAAATAAGCAGAATAGCTGTTTTTCCATTCATTGTATAAATTTTAGTTCTTAAGATTAAAGCTTTATGCAGAAAAGTAAAAAAAACAACAACGCTATACATCGTTGAAATAAAATAGTTAATAAAAATGTGTGGTTAAACCACATAGACAAAACAGTGCATGACGCTGTAGAGTTTGGTCATATCTTCTCGTGTCTCCCTACAACACAATACAGACTTGAGCTTCAGATTCAGCGCCAGACGTACATTTAAATTTTGCTTACAGCCAACTCTCTAGAATTTTAGCCATGTGAAGTTCATCAACGACATTTCAATAGCGAAAGCGTTCGTATGTCGGTCGAACGATTATTGCTGCGTGCGTACTGTGTAATCGAATAAACATGACCGATCTCTTTCTGGGATGAACATCTCTTAGTACATAGATATTTGGAGATGTGCGTGTAGAAAAAGCCGCGCTTTGACATACACACGCAAATGCAAATGGGTGTTAGGAGGGGAGAAATTAACATCTACAAACATTGGGTAGAAATTCCATCTGCCGCCGCCTCGAGTGGCTCCTTAATAAGTTCTCAGACAGCAAAGTGACACACATCTTAATCAACTCTTAATCCAAGGAATTAATTCTAAACGCGTTTATGAATAATTCCTGAGATAATGCAGCAGTCCGTAGAATATATGCTGTCTGCCTCTGTCTAACCAACAGATGGACCACCAATTTTCTGAAAAACGAGAGTATTTTACCTTTATTATCTCTTATTCGATTTTTATTTTTAATGAGTTCAATATGGAATATATAATCTGCCCCGATACAGGCCTTAATTCGCTGAGCCATGTGCAACGAATCTTACGACTCTCATATACGAATCAGATTAAAATTTAGATCAAATTTACTGTTTTTCAAATGACAAAAACAAATATTGTGTGACACCAGCGAGACACGTAAAGTTTTAGCAAAACAAACCTTGGACCAAATGCTCAGAAATATTTCAATAATTCAAATAAACAAACAAACGAGGCCTACTAAATGTACATACCACACATGCTCTCAGAAATAACATTTCTCTCTTTGTTCAAGTTAACTTCCTTTCAAACAAACATCTTTATTATTACTGATATGTAATTATTATTAAATCCTAAAATGTAATTTAGTCATGTTTTAGTATTTCAACATTTTAACAAGTTAATAATGAACAAACCAAAGGTTCTTTTGGTGTTTTCACTATGAGTTTACCACAAGGGGTGAAATAACCAGATTATGTCATTCAGTGCTGAAGAACACACAGCATGCTGGAACTAACCATTTATCAAAGTCATCCTGGGTTTGTGTGCTGAATTTACTTCTGTAATTGTGCATTTTTCCCCACAAACCAGCTACATTTAGGTAGCAATTTAATTGGATTGTTTATTGTATTACCAAGGCATGTGATTCTAGAGTATCTACTAATTATTGAATTTACAACTAGGCCTTACAGCAAAAATCTCATCTACATTAATGTGTAGAGTCTGTAGCAAGAATGTGACAATGGCAGCATATCACGTGAATCTGTAAAATAAAATGACATGCTGTCCTTTGCATGCTGAAATAAGACATAGACATTATAATTTAACTGAACACCCTGCTTTGGCAAAGCACGTATTTGTTATCCAAATGTTTTCCTTAAGGAGTCGTTATCACTGGCCTATGTTGGTGTTTAGTATACATCACTTAACAGCATTCTTACAATATGTTAGAAAGTGCGTATATTTGGAGCCTATTTTAATTCTGTTTCGATATGGATTTGGATAACAGATATGGTATATTCCATCACATTTTATATCACTATAAAGTCTCTGAAAATAAGTTGTTTATGATTTAGGGGCTCTGAAATAAATCTAGTTGGCCCTAGATTGACTAGACAGATGAATGTTTTGGCTAAAAGCATTCAAAATCAGTCATATTAATGTATTTTCATCTGTTATTTATTATCACTGGTAATCTCTACATCCTGAGGGTCCATCACCTCATGAATACTGATCTATACCAGAATCACTGTCTGTTATTAAACATTGCTTTCTTCAAATGGATGGAATCTAAGCCTTTTACATTTTAGGCATGTACATTTTATGTATTTACATATAATACAGAAAGAAAGAAAGAAAGAAAGACAGAAAGAAAGAAAGAAAGATTGAACATTGATTATTAACCCTCTGCTATTTCAGTTTTTAATGTGGTCAATTATGTTTTTTTATTTTAGTCTCTGAATTTAGTCTCCATTGACTAGAAAGTATGCAGGTATACGCAAATTTGCAGGTAGATGCAGGTATATGTAAATCTATTGCAGGGTCACAATAATGTTTGTGAGACTAATATCAGCTTTGAGAGGCGGCATAATACTGGTCCTAGGTGTGCTTACAAAAGACGTTATTCCCTGTTATGTAAATGTAGGCCTATCAAGTGAAGTGGACAGAGCTTGCAGATTTTTTAAACGCACTTTTTCACCGATGGAGCGTCCATTGGTTTATAATAAGAAAAAACCGGCAATATCTTTTATGTTACGTAAATTTGACTCTCATAAAGCGAAAAAAAGAAAAATGTAAACTTAAATTGCAAACATTGCAAGTGATTTTAGAATCTCGGTAATTTAATGCTTTACGTTATAAAAATCGTTTACGTTTTAAAAATTTTTAAAAAAGTTTAAAAATAAATCTAATCTAAAAAAATCTTCCTTTTGACTGAAAAACTGTTTTTCCGATGTATGACATAAATTACACATACAGAGTATCATAAATATATTTGTGTAAACCCAGCTGACAGACCGTATAAGAAAATGTCCTCCGTGAAACACATTTAGGTGATTGATATTGTAACCCACAGCACCTGCGGAAGTTTAAAAGTGCATGTTATTATTTTATTATTTTAAGGAGGCTTTTAAAATGAAAGATTATTGCAATAATAATTCGAATATTAAGAGTTCTGTGGTGAAATGTCAATCGTAAAATCTTATTTTGAAAATAAATCCTGTTTGATCCACAAGGTTATATGGGTCAAACCTTCACACCTTTAACAATTTATGAATCCGTCAAGGGAACTAAAATCCAACAGCATTCCAACAAGATGAACAAATCACTTGTGCAGTAGCTTGACACTGTTTGCGTTCAGTTCTGGAAACTGTCTTTGTCCCTTTGGTTTTTTGGTACAGTTTGATGGACTCCGATCTGCTTTAGTGCTTAACTCAGTTTAACCACCAAGTGTAAGACGCAGTATAGGGAGTGATTGTGTCTCTTGTCCCCAGGGTGTTAACTTCAGTTATATAAATAAGCGAGTTGTTATTATAGGCCCTGTTACCAGGCTGTTTTTTTAAAGCTGTTTGGTTGACGTAATTTTCAACATTTAGTGCCGTATGGCTTAGATGAAACGTGTTCGAATCAACTACAGTAGTTAACGAATAACCCTTACCTGGCTCTGGAGATTTGCAACACAAAGCAAATGCGGCGGCCTTCATTTCATCTGATTTGATATGATGCGTCCATGCAAATAAAGTTCATTTTCATGTCTTATTGCGCATTTGATATAATGTATCTAGTTGTTCGGATTTCTTCAATCATTTTTTAGTTTTAGTTTATTTAGGTTTACGCCTAATTTGTCTAATTTGTTTTTTTTTATCTCTTTCCCTCCTTTTTTGCAAAAAAAGCAATTAACAATATAATACTAGTCTCATGTTTGTATAAACAGCAAGACACTGTGTTCTAGCAAGATTTTATTTTACCTTTAGTCTAAAATAAGAGTAAACGAAGTGTGATGGAAAACGGTGACAGAAGTGACAGAGAACCCATTTGTTTTTTTACATTTCCAAATAACGACGCTCAACCATGAAATATTACAGATAACATTAACAAACCAATACTGTAAAGGGAAAAAATTAAAGACGTTAATTTAAGAAAATGTATTTAAAAAAAAGAAATTTGTGTCTCCTACCCTGTTTCCTCGCCCTGAAGTGAGATGTGTCACAGTAAACAAAAAACAATAAACAATAAAGTAAACAAAGTCTCATGTATGAGTTTCCCCCTCTGACTGATGTTGACTATCGTTGAGATGAATTGTCATTCATGTAAATATGATGCTGTGCTGTTCGCAGAGCCTGGCGGTCGAGGTTATGGATTTTAACCTTCTAACGGACAGTGAGGCCCGTAGCCCGGCACTGTCTCTCTCTGACTCCGGGACTCCACAGCACGATCCAGGATGCAAAGGCCAAGACAACAGTGGTCAGTTGATATTTACCTATACATACATACAGTCAACAAACAAAGAAGTTTTCTGACTATACAAAACCACCAAATATGGAAAATATGCAAAGTGCAGTCACTTGTTGTTTAACGAAATTTCAGGAAAACGAGTTTTATCGAATTTGCAGTGTTTTTTATTTACCAAAATTTAGTTTTCCTATTTCTTTTAACTTTGTGGCCAACGAAGTGGTCTAGCTATCTACAGCCCAGCGCACCACTGAATGTTTACATGAAAAGGCTACATTCATTTACTGGCGCATTTGATTTTTTTATTCCAGTTAATTCTTGTTCAAGTTGAAATGGACGTGTAATAACAACTCCAGATCTTTGGCTGTAGTTTTGAATAAGCTTTTGGGTTAATTTGAATCCAGGTCTACGATTTACAGATGTTGGATATTCTACCATAGTGCACTGAGCATTGATAGTCACAATGTGAAGGAGAAGATCCCGGACACCCAATCATGTGCTACACGGTGCATAAATTATTCATTCCTGTGCAGCCTCAAATTTGGTATCCAAATGACTCAGTCAATAGGCCTATGCGAATAAATCTAAACACCTGTGGCAAGAGCGAAGCTAAGACGGCGATATGCGATACGCACTGATGCGCGCTATCCTGAGACACTGCACGACAGAAGAGCATGCTGTCCTAAACACAATAAGAAAAAGAGAGTTAAGCGACTAAATATTTATCTTCACTTAAACAATGCCAATATATCATATCCATGTAAAATTATATATTTGTCTTGCGGTACCATTACTGTTAAAATACGCGCAAGTAATATTATTATTTATTTAAAGTTTTGCAATGCAACAATACAGCGCGAGACCTCCAAGCTCAGGTTCAACAACACTTTAAGCGAAACATGCGTGTCTTTACTTTCGTCGTACTTTAAGTTTTAAATGAAAAATGTTATCTTCGTAAAAAACGTTATTTCTGTCACCAGATGATACAGAGTATGAGAAAAGGGAAAAGTCCTTACATACAGGACGTATATACATCTTGTATATTGTGTGGATATTACATTACGTTATATAAAATAAAAAAAGAATGATCAATTGCACATGCACTATTTTAATATGAGCTAAAACATGCCAAAACGGTTTACGTCTGGGAATTGGAAATTATTTGAAATGTTAAAATTAAAGTGGTCGAAACACATCATAAAAATAAAATAACTTTTTATTTTTACTTGAAGGAAAAATTATATGTTTATTTAAAATTGTTGTTATTATTTAACGAGGTCTTTGAAACTCAGTCATGAAGGGAGTCAATCTGAAATTAATTAAATAAGACTTAATAAAGTCTTTAATTCATTAATTACTTTTAATGTTTAATAAATTAAACAATGTTCAGCGTTTAATTTAATATCACTTAAAACTAGTGTGTTTGACGAATGATGAGGATAAATTTATTTCCAGTCAGCTGATATTTTCAAATCCATATTTGACGTGCTTGAAGACAGCGTGTCACTCTCCTCTTCCATGAAACTGTTTTCGCGCTATTATATGCACTCTTAAAAATAACTGCAACTAAACAATAAATCAGTGAGTTCAAGCTGCTGACAGTAATGCAATATAGTGACCGAAGAAATACTCAAAGCTCTGAGTAGGCGCTAAGTTTATTTTATACGGTTTGCCAACAACGGGACAGATGAAACTTGATTGTTGTCCAGTTGCACTACATCTATAAGCTATTCGTGAAGAGAGTTTGTGATGTTATATTTTGAAGTTTAGCAGATGAGGTTGTAAGAGTTGAAGGGGTCTGTCCACTGACAGATGGCAGCATGATGTCTTATTGGTTTTCCTGGAGACCCTGTGGAGTCCTGGAAAGCTTGCTGATTAGTTAGAACTGCTCCTAGAGAGTTAAGCTCTTGCCAAACAGCCCCAAACCTGCCCTAATGGCTGATCCTAGGATTATGTGGCCAGCTAATTTAGCCCTTTCTGTGGGGTCTTGAATTTGCAATTTGCAGAACTCTACACCACAGAGGAAGGATTTCTATCAGATGAAGATAAAACACTTTTGACCCTGCGGTTTATCTTGTCTTAGTTTTTTTAATCAAGAATTAAGCAAAATAAGAACTAAACAAAAATCAAAAAAGAAAAGTTCTGTTTAACTTAGGTATGTTTATCCAGCTTAGTTTACAGTCTGTTGTGTATGGCAAGTAATTTTACTCAAATTACTCATATGTAAAAGGCTGTAAATAGAAGGAAGTTTGCTTATTTGGATGTTATTTATCAATGTTTTTCTTGCAAATCTGAACAGACACAGAGAAGTCCCATCAGAACCACACAGATGAGTCAAACCCTGAGGACGGCTCTCTAAAGAAGAAACAGCGCCGGCAAAGAACACACTTCACCAGCCAGCAGCTCCAGGAATTAGAAGCCACCTTCCAGAGAAACCGGTATCCTGACATGAGCACAAGGGAGGAGATTGCTGTGTGGACCAACCTCACAGAAGCAAGAGTACGGGTATGTTGCCCTGCCAGACTGAAACAATGCATAGCTACAGCAAGTTGCTTTTTTGTTATTTTAACATTTTTGAAGCTGTCAGAACTGGTGCAATCAGAACTGGGGCAAACAGACACACTGTCTCTCAGGGCTGAAAAAGATAAGGAGTTATGCTCGCTATGCCTCTGAATTTGGATAATGTGTGCAATGAAAGAGTTGCCCCTTTGAACTGTGGGGCATAAATTATAGGTCTGGCTATTCCAGAGTTTCAGAAACATTTAAACACTAAACATCAGGCTGATACTGACTGGTCTTTTCTTTGTTACGGGAAAACAGATGTTTTGAGATTTACCCTGTTTAAGTTGAGTTTACCCCCTCTTTTGGTTTTTGACCCTGTAAGTTTGGTCAGTAAAGCACAACACAAAGAGAGCAGGTGGGCTCCCATTCTGATGGATGACAATACAATTGCTACCTCCTTGGCTGGCTCACATCTTATGGATCATGTTGGACAGAGGAAAGGTCACATAGCACAAAGTCTTGGTTGTTATTTTGAAAGAACAACAGAGATACCCCTCTCACTAATGTCTATCAGTGGCCTCCTGAACTGTGTATGCCACTAATCCTGGCTGGAACCTTATGCCACATATTCCACATGCTTTTGCTGTCATATTGATTTACGCAATTGATAGAGTATGGGCTCCTAATAAACACACAAACCCTAAATCACAGCCCTGACCTAATGCCAGCCTGATCCAGACTACTTTAAAACTCTCTGCAATGGATCACACATAACCGTGAAGGTTTGATCTGCATATAATGGAGCCACTGCTTGGTTTCCACATTCATTACACATGGGGTTTGTAAGAAAATGCAATTAGAGTAATCTGTTAAGCATTTACTCTATTGAGATTTTCCTATGGGAAAACACACCAATGGACTTTTAAGTGGACAGATATTTAAAATGGGGCACTACATTTAATCCAAAAAAAATGATTGAATCATTAAATACATGCTAAAAATAAGGAAAGGGAACACTATTGAGCTGACTATCGAGCTATATTTGACATTCAGTTATTTTAGTAAGCCTTTAAACACCATTGCCAAAGTCTCAGTGGAACATTTACAAAGGAGGGTATTCCCTCTTTCCCAATATAAACTGCTATCATTTACAGTATGCTGGATAACTGATGTCATAAAATATTCTCAGAAAACAGGCTGAATCACAATTATAATATGAACCCTACAATACATGAGCTCTCTGCAGGATCATTTTCTAAATATGTGGAGTCAATCCTTCTCAGAAAGTGTCACAGTTTCACTCACAGTCACAATACCCATGACTATGTCTTCATCATAATTACTAACTCGTAAAAAAAATGTCATGAGTTATTGATTTCATAACAATGGGGAAATATGATCCACATATTTTATATTTAGGTTGTGGTAAAATCTTATGAAAAAAAGCTTGTAAAGGAGCTCAGTACATAAACAAATTATTACTCTTAAAGGGGTAGAAAGATTGACAAGGAAACTGGTGCATGACTTAACGAGGCAGACGTTTAAATTTTCACATTAAAACTTTAATCCATCCAATATCCCATAAAAATAGGATATAAAATTGACTTAATGTGAGTGAAGCTTTTTAATGACATTTCTCACAAAGAAAATTCATAATAAGTGAATAAATTAGTTTCACAAATCAAGCACTTAAATTTTGCCTGGCAGAACCATTCTTGTTTAAATCTCATGAGAAACTGCTGTTAAAAACAGAATATTAAAGTCCTGCCAAACTCTACATTAGGAGCATGCTGTTCTGCAATAATTTAAAAGGGTATGCCTTTTAAAATGAAATGAAATGTTTACCAACAAATCATTGTTTTTATGTGATTTATGTTGCATGTGCATCACAATTATATAATTGATCTTTATTGCCATTGTGTAAGGAAATGTCTTTTTGTGAAAACATTTTTAAAACCTTTTTGTAATGTCATTTTTTAAATGTGTTTAATGTTTTCCTTACTGTCTTTTGAACAGGTTTGGTTTAAAAACCGCCGTGCCAAATGGAGAAAGAGAGAGAGGAACCAGCAAGCAGAGCTTTGCAAGAACGGTTTTGGCGCCCAGTTTAACGGACTCATGCAACCATACGATGACATGTACTCGGGTTATTCCTACAACAACTGGGCCACCAAAAGCCTGGCCAGCAGCCCCTTATCGGCCAAAAGCTTTCCTTTCTTCAACTCGATGAATGTAAGTCCCCTGTCCTCCCAACCAATGTTCTCCCCACCCAGCTCTATCCCTTCTATGAACATGGCCTCCTCCATGGTACCCTCAGCAGTCGCAGGGGTTCCGGGTTCCGGCCTTAATAACCTGGGAAACCTGAACAACCTGAACAGCCCCACCCTCAATTCTGCAGCAGTTTCCGCAGCTGCGTGCCCTTATGCCACCACGGCCAGTCCGTACATGTACAGAGACACCTGTAACTCCAGTCTAGCCAGCCTTCGGCTTAAGGCTAAACAGCACGCCAATTTCGCTTACCCCACCATGCAGAACCCCGTTTCCAACTTAAGCCCCTGCCAGTACGCCGTGGACCGACCAGTATGAAGTCTTTGCTTCTGTCTCAGCCCAAACCTAATGCCCCTCGTCTATCTGACACCTCGCCCCATCCCCCATTTCACTCCGAAGCACTCCGCCACAACGCAAACTTATTATGAATGTGTGGTTTTCTGAATGGACCGCTGCCACAGGAAGAGCTTCGCGAGGAACGGCGCGAGAGAATTAACCTCACAAAGGACCATGCCTTCAAAGAACTCATGCAAAAACATGTTGAGACTTTGTCACTGAACAGACCAACTGTTTAAAAGCTTTTGTCCACTGCATGATTAGAGTGAAGTACAAAGAGGACCTACGAACTTTCACTGCACTAATGGGAAGACCTTGAAACTCAAAATCGGTTTATGGGCATTGTGATATTGGTACATATGAGAGAGTGTACATAATGGATTCTGTATTGTATGTGATTTTAAAAATAATCTGAAATGTAGTATTTTAATAATGAGAGAAGTATGTTCCTCAACAACGGACTGGACTGATGTACCATGATGTACCCCCTCAAAGAATTTTAATCTTTGTTGTGAATTCCATTCACCTAGGGTCACAGGAAAAGGGTCAAAGGTTGTTGTAAGATGACAAGAAGACAAAACTTAGCAGTGAGTAGTTTGAGGAAAAAGAAAAACTTCAAACTCTGTAAGAAACAGAAAATTAGGATTTAAAAAAAATGATTAAAAAGCCATTGAGTAAATAGATTTGTGTGGTGTTCTAAAAAAGGGAGTCTATGACTGTAATATAATGTATGTAAGAGTGCAGTTGTTATAAAACAAGCTTTTTTTGGTGTAGCCTGCTTTGTCTCATTAAAAAATAAAATCCATGATTATTTGTTTTTGTGATTAACCCATGCTTTTAAAAGAAAACCAATGACAAATAATTTAGTCAGTATCTTAATGACGACTTTCTCTGCTCATGTCTGCTCATGACATTGGCCCACGCCAGCCTGGTCAAAACACAAAGTCCTTGTGACGCCATAGCAACGCAACCTCAGATTCATGGTATCATTATACAACAGAGCTGTCAATGCAGGAGAGCAGAAGATAGAGAGATATAGATGTTCTTGTTGGACTGTCACTGATCTGTTTGACCTACAGTCTTGGAGGGACTTCCAAAGAGCTCCGCTTGCTATCCAGCAACGTAAGAATTCTTGGTGCGGTGCCTCGAACTTCCAAAAGGGAATGCTGCCAAGATTACATAAGTGTGCAGAGACCCCCCAGAGAGTGACAACAGAGGACCTTGCTCAGGTTTACAGCCACAGTGAAATTAATACTGCTAATCTCCCATTATACCTTTAAAAAAGATTCAGTAATGTCAACTGAACAAGGTCTGTCTGGTTAACTCATATTAAATTCAAAATCATAGTTGTATGTGTCATTGTGTTACACTAAAATGGAAATGACTAGTCTATTATGACTAGAATATTAAAACTAATAAACTACATATTTTCAGGGAAATTTACAACATGCAATATAAAAAAAACACAAACCTTATTAAAATCTGAGTTTTTAGAATGATAATAAACAAAAGATTTAGAATTTTACACCTATATTTAAATTCAGAAAAACATTAGTTTGATCTGCAAAAATACACAAATATGAGAGACTCTTTGACAGATCATTAAAGCTTCTCATGTCTACTATCAGTTGTGTTTAGAGCTTTATACAGCATACCTTGCAAGGACATCCTCTTTTGATGCATACAAATTTGATGTGTAGTGTAAAAATAAAAATACAAACAAAATCAAATTTAACAACAGCGTGACAATGAAATAATTACAGCCTTCCTGGAAGTTAAAGCAATTTAAATAGGATTTGTCCCAGACAGCCTTATAAAATCAATGGTCACACAAAGCATTGAAATCTATCTATCTGAAACAATGATGTGTGACTGCAGATGAGAAAAAGATCACACTGATGATCCAGACTCAGAACTTTGAATCAATACCTCCCGAAGGGTAAATATCCTCTGTTTACCTCTCAAAACAAACTATGAACTGTGAAACAAAACATTTTAAATGAGCATGACCTGCAAAAATCCATACACTACTTGCTATTGACAAACTTAATGTTTGAAAGTTTAACTCAAATAATTGATGTTGTTAAAAACATGTAATCAGTCTAGATAGATTTGTGAATTTGAAATCAGAGTGAATAAAGAATCCATTTGGAAGCCTTTTATTTTTTTTATTTGTTTTATTGTGAGTGCTTTCAGGCAGCCATTTGGGTCTCCATTTTACTCTCGGCCAGAATATTGTGCTACAACCAACTCAACGGCACCCAAATGTCACTCAGAGAGTGGTGAAGCATGCTACAGTCCTCTTATCCAAGCATGTCACCATGCAAAAGAGCAGGAACTGCTCAATTACCTTAAAGTAAATTTAAAAGAATTTGAAAGCCAAAAAAAAGCACTTGCATGCCCATAGGCTGTTGTGACATTCTGCGTTTGTCTTTCAAGCTTCACTGAAACAACGTCAAGAAATGATTACTTATTATACGGCCCTTCAACTTTCAGTTCTACCATTTTATGACTTCATGCATAATTTACACCAGAGTAGATTGTAAACAAATGAATGGCGGGATTAGGGTTTACAAAACATAAATAATTGCTTTTGTAAATTAAAATCAAATAGTTTACTGCTAGAATATAATCATAACTTATTACTATATTTTTAGAACAACACACCATTAAGGACTACAAGAACAGGACATTATGATAATTTGTTACACAAAGCGTGACTACTTTGGAAATAATGAAGAGATTATTATTAAAACTCATCACTTATATAAGAGATTAAATGATGTGGCATTTTATACCAGGAACTGTGTCCCAGTTTAGTAATGCCATACATACAATGTTGGAAGTCGATGGTTTAATTAGGATTCATAATTTTTTTTAGTTTATGGTACAGAGAATTTATATCATAGAGCACATGGATGAAATTAAAAATGAAAATTGGAAAATTATAACTGAAGTCTGAACAGGTCGCCTTTGTTAATTAGTATTGAAAATAAAAACAGAAAGAAAGCTAGACTGAAGAAATGTCATGTCTTTTCATACTATGTTCCAAATAAGGATTAAAGAAATTAAAGTCTGCCTGGCTGACTCTCTAGACTTATTAACAAAACAAATTGAGACAGATGGAGCCTCTCTTATCTAAATAACACTTGTTTTATGACCTGTTTTAAACAATGTGCCAATAATATTTTTTAATGAATGTTAAAATCAGTTATTGTGAAAGTTCATCAGTAAAAATTGACTTGAAAATAAGAAAAACATTCATTTGTTAATGGAATTATCTAGTACATGTTACTGATATCATTGCATTTGTTTATTACAGGAAATTAAAGTAACATATTTAACCTATTTTAACCTTTACGTTTTGCTTGGTGTTGGAGAGTGGCCAATTTGTTTAACTTAAAATTATTGACAAATAATTAATACTTCAAACAGATATTTTATTAGTTGCCCTTTTTATATGAATTTTCATGGTGGTCAAATTGATCTAAACAAAAACAACATTATGTTTGTAATTTTGTATAGTAGTCAAATTTCATTGAAATGCATGAATACTTTCTAATACAACAAAAGGGTTCGAGCTTAACCCATTAGGGCAGAGAAACATATTAGGGGAATTAAAAAGCAAAATAAAGGCTACTATCAAAACTATTCTCTATTTATTTTTATAACACAGGAATGGGGCCTTTTTGGGAGACCTCAAACATAATGAAAATACATGAGACAAATTCATAGAAATTTTGTTGTTTACATTCTGTCTACAATTACATAAAGTTTTAAAAATGGATAGCAAGTGCCAGGCTGAAAAATTCACTAATTCAGTAAAACTAATTCTACTGCATCATTTCTTAAACCATATAGCAGACTATAAATGACACCTGGAGCCTGAGACTGCTTACAGACAAAATTCTTTCTGTCTAAACAGCTTCCAAAACTTTATCCTAAGAAACGTCAGTGTTTGCAGCAGCTAATCTGCCATTACATGATTAGTCGTAAGTTGTCTTTGCAGCCTATTAGACAGATCTTAGAAAATAGATACAATAGAAATTGTTTGACTAACCCCACACACTGATGCCTGGGGCAGGTGTAAATTCACAGACCACACAACGTCTAACACCCATTTCTCTCCTGGGAGGAAACTAAGAACTCGCTCCTCACAATTACTTACAGTTTCAGTTACCCGCCTGTTCTAACCATCTAACCAGGTATTGTTACTGATATTTCCAGGACAACAACAAAAACACAACATTTTGTGCTTAAACATTTGGAAAATGTGATGAGAAACATCTTTCTTCAATGTTGTATCTTGTGTGAATTACATTAGCACAGTTTTTATCATTAGCACTGAATTACTGTAGTCTAAATTACTGTTCTAACAGCGCTTACCCGAGATAAGTAAAGCTTTCTGCCCCCAAGACCATGTCTATTCTGTAGTCCAAACCCCCAACTGTAATACATTAGCAGGATTAAAATTCCAGAGGTAAATTCTAAAGAACCTGCCACTTATTTTGCACTCTTCCCTTCAGTCTGGCAGCCTGCTTCATCTTGCATATAATTTCCCTTTTTGTCTCATTTGATTCTTTGTTGTAGGTGAAATGCAGCTTCTGTCTGCCTCCAAAGCAGATAGGACAACACAAGGACAGGTGATGGCCCAAACATTTGCATATTAAAATAACTCACTAACCTTTAAGATCTTGCCACATAGATTATTTTCTATGAACTTCAAATAAACTAAGCAAGTTTGAAACAGTTCTCAGGTTTTCACTCATGAATAAGCCGTTTTGGTTACAGATACACATCCGGCAAAACCACTGGAGTCCTGACAGGACTGTTGACCTCACCCATTTGGCCTACAATACACCAGACACCCTTCATAAACCGGTACTTGCACAGACATCTCACAAAGACAAAAATACCTTGAGGGTATTTTTATATAGGATTATCCTGGACTTGAGAACCAATTACTAACTAGCCATTTAGGTTTCTCACCTAGAAAAAATTACGGCCTACGCCTCAGTTGTTTTACTTTTTTTAATGTACCATTGACAATTTGCAAATTATCACTTTTACATGCGTGCTTGCTCTCATTATGGCATTCTTACAATAACAAAGAGACAATAAAGCCATGCATCTATATCCAATTGACTTAAATCATTTAAGCCCAGTGGCGCCCAATAAGAATGAGTCCCATGAGCAAGAATTCAAAATGTTGGAGACAAACAATAAACTTTCTATAAACTATGAGTGATCAAATCATTTCTTCGTGACTCACAATTGTGACGCTTCTTTCCATTTTAGTAGATTTCTACATTGAGAGAGCACGTTTGCTCAGTGCACTATGCTGCCATCTATTGGTAATATATAACTGAGTGTTTTACTCTCCACTGCTACAGCACTGTGACTGACAGGACTTCAGTCTCTAGAGGGATACTTCCATTTCTGCATATTTTGAAACTAGCCTCTGATTTCTAGGACTTTGATCAAAAGTTATATACGCAGCTTTTTAAACACAACAGATTATCTTTCTTGCACCATGGCTTTAAGTCCTTCCCATAAACTGACTGTGTAAAGTATGAACTAAATATATAAACTGTAATTCACATATAAAATTTGCTAACAGTAATTAGCAATTTTTTTAATTTAATATCAATTTGATTGAATCATTGATTTTTTTACTCATATGTTGCCCATCTGTAATCAGGAATC
The DNA here is from genome assembly GCA_036877545.1 of Yasuhikotakia modesta. Lineage (NCBI taxonomy): Eukaryota > Metazoa > Chordata > Actinopteri > Cypriniformes > Botiidae > Yasuhikotakia > Yasuhikotakia modesta. The sequence continues at coordinate 25,288 of JBAJNP010000496.1, forward strand.
TTTAAAAAACAGTTTCTAGAGAATTGTATTTGTTTTTTACAGTGCTAAGACATAGTGTTATGAAGGTCTTACAAAATAGTAAACAGTATAATTATAATAATATTTTTTTTATATATCACATTTCAATTCAATTCTATTCTTTTTATATCCTAAACAGTGTAGCAAGGTTATTCTTATTCCTACATCTATTAAGTGAATTAACCTATTAATATGACATATTTAATATATTTAACAAATTATTAAATAAGATTTTTTCATTTGTTGTTCGTTTTTTGACTTGTGGTTTATAATTGAATGGTAATTTCTAAAAAATAATATATATATTAATATTTTTGTTACCAATTTTAGCAATTAAGAAAATTAAAAGGGTGATTAAAGTTTACATTTTAAAATGTGTTTAAAAGAAACATCAAACAATAACATAATTCACCCATAACTCAACCCATCACTAAGGAATAGTGAACCTGAGCTCCTTATTTGCATCATGTTATTATTCTGTCCTATTAGGCACCCCTTTCATTTTCTTACGATTATACAAGCAATTACTAAAGTTGTAATTAATAAAATTAAATCTAAACCTCCTTCACGCCCTGTTTGAAATATTGTACTTAAGAAAAATTAATTCTGTTAGTTAAGACAATCCAATAGCCTAAATTAAGTGTAGACTGTTATCAGAGGCTGCCCTCAGCAAAATAGGCACCTATTTGGATAATGTTTATTTTTTGGGGGTAATATAATATTTTCAGATGCTGTTGTGGATTTTAAGATTTGTAAATTTTGTTTTAGAGCGAAATAAGATATGAATGCAACACTGAATGCAAATGTTCTCTCTGTCTGATAATAAGCTAATACTGTATGGCATGCATTAATCAAATATTGATCGAAATCATCTGTGCCAGATGATGAAAATCATGTGCTTCTCTGATGATGTACCATGCGGGAAACATTTTTTGAAGGACCTAATCCCAGTGATTAGAAAATCATAAACACCACCAAGCAAGATGAAAGTATCATTTCTGTAATTGTAGCAATTTCTTACAATGGCAGTACATTTAATAAGATTTATTAAATTCTTGAACAATCATTGTTAAGAAATCCCAGCAGACAAACAATTTATGGAAGCATCCAATTACAAGCCAACTAGACCTGATTTGTAATCCATGGATATATTCACAAAGAAAATGAGAACCAGCTTGTTGACATGTGTATGGTAGGAAGACCTTTTTTAATGATTCATGCTGGACAGGATGGACAAAATAAAGTGCTTTCAAATCCCTTAATTTCCAGCACATGTTGACAGCTGGAGACGTGAACTGTATATGCGTGGACTGAAAAACTAGGGGGCGGATACCCTAAACACAGAGAGCCAATCATGTGTGAGTTGTTGAAGCTCAGATGGCCCACATGGCCTCAATATTTAAAGCAAGTTGAAACAAGAAATGCTCATTATTGCACTAGATGAATGTGTGACATGTTGAATGATAAAGCTGTATCACCATAACACGCATAATGAAGTCTTCTGCGGTATTTATTTAGAGTTAATGGTCTTCCACAACAGACGCCATTCAAATCGGGACATCTGTCATCAAAGTGAAAATTCACCCAGACAGTAAACAGTACAGCTAGCTGTATCAGTCAAGGTCACAGCTACCATTTATTGGCCTCACAGGCAGCGAACATCATCTTAAACAAAGTATCATCTCCGTTTGACCATGCAATGTAACTTCACTACAAACAGGCAAAATTATATCAACTTTTGACATTATTGACATTGTTGCTTTGTTTATTTTTCGTAATATAACTAATGTGCAAAAAATAATGAAATAATGTATAAAGGCCTGTGTTTTTATGGCCTTTGACAAAAACAAGTTTACAAATAGAGGACATTTAAAGTATTTGTAAAGTTTACAAATTAATAAATTAATAAAGTTTATTAATAAATAAACAACATTAACTAAAAACTGTTAATATTTATATATGGTGTTTCCTGTCACAGTCCTGTCACTCACTCACTGTATGTACCTTGGAAAGCGCTATATAAATAAAAATGACTTGACCCGACCTGTCTCTATATACAATAGTGACTCACTGAAACAGGGCAACAGGGAGCTTTCTGAAGCCGTGTTGTTGGATAAGCACTGTTGTTACAAAAGACAGCAGGGTCCTTTTGAAATCAGCTGGAGTGGTTTAATAGAAGGCTCAAATGGCAACATTTGTGCAGTTCCAGTGAGATGTGAGTGCAGTCCACAGCTGAATCAGTTCTGTTTGATCCGGTCGATGAGAAAGACTGAAGGAGCCAAAGCTACATAGCTGAAACTCTTTAGACGCATGCTGTTGAACTCATGCTGTGAGAAAACCAGATAAATCCCAGTGACCCTTTTCATCCTCTTTGTCATTCATTCCTCCATTCTGCTTATCTCTCTCCCTCTATTATTTGCACTCTGCGTCTTTTTTCAGGTACCTGAGATTTTGTTGCCCGCAACCATCTGAGATCCTTTAAGTACTACAGTGACAGCATCCTAAGCCCCAGAGGTTTATGGGATACTGTCACTATGTCAGGAACATGTTTGAGTCTGTAAATGGGATTTTATTCCGGCCTGAAAAGTACAAAGCAAGCAGAGGATGTTTGTACCATAGATATTACACATGCATTCTCAGGTTTAAACGTGAGTCGGGTTTTATTAAGGCGGTAGGCAGCTCACAGTAAAAACCTTGAGATAGTTTGAAAAGGGGGTGGCTGAAATGGAAACCGCAGGGCCCACCTGTCACAGTACAAGACACTGATATGGCTGTGAACTGTTTCTATGGTTTTAAAAGTTGAAATGCTGAGATCGGTCTAGGCACAGGCCCAATGGAGTTAGTGCTGTGGTGGCTGACTGAGGGAACATATTTGCAGCTGTCCCTGTTAATTACACTGTCATCCATAGTTTGGGAGGCGTCCCAGTCAAACTGTGAAGTAGGAACGAAGCATGACTTCATTTGACTCCCACTCCAAAGGAAATTATATCTTCTTTTTTGTTCCCCTCATAAAGACCTTTGGGTGTTATTCGTTTGTCTAGCTCACACCAATAAATTCTGCTGTTCCCACACTGTAACGCAAGGTAAATTACATCAGTTACTTAAAAGTTTATAGTGTACCGATCTAAGATGCTGGACTTCATGAAACTGGACTCATGATTTAGTTGTTGCCACACTTTGTTGCAAAATGATAACTCTGGTCATGGTTCCCAGATGTATCAGCAAACTGCAGTGGGTAACAAAGTACATTTCTATTAAAAACAGAATTTTTTGAGACTCATTAATCAGTATTTTGTAGGGCTGTTTACAGCTTTGCTTTCTCTTCTACTATGTTACACATAAAATTGGGCAGTTTCAATTCTTCATTCTTATAGTCCCATTCAAGTTCTGTCAGACTGAGTAAGGAGTGGCTTTTCTATAGAGTTCAAGTCTGGGTCATTCAATGATATTCAAAGACTTCCAAAGTCTCAAACCCCAGAATTGCTTTGTCTCTGTGGTTGTTGTCTTGCTGAAAGTAGTTGCACAAAGCCAGACGTTTGACTTGTGGCATTGACTTGTCTAGTCCACAGCTTATTCTGCCCAAGACACCAGCCACAGTTCAGTTTATTTTACATGCCATTTATGGGTGGTTTTTTTCTGATACACAATATGCCACAATAATAGAAGGCATGGGAAAAATGTATTCTAATAATGGCATGGCAGTCTCCATGTCTATACAACTGTATTTGGTACAGATTATTTCATTCGATTGTTTATTATTTGATTTTAAGAATTACTAGGCAGTTAAAAAATAAATTTGTTGCCACCTAAAATGCAAAGTCGAAAAAATGAGAAAATGCAAATTTATTTCAGTGCCACTAGGTGGTAGCATGTACTCGATTACTCAGATTGCAACGTGTTTTAATAATGAAAAATACACAGATACAATATGAATAAAAATCTATTAAGTGTTGCAAACAACCATTATGCAATACTATTATTTAGCGATGTTCAATTTTAAGCAGAAAAATATGAAACATAAAAGGATAAGTATTTACTCTAGATCTTGACATGTTGAAATGTTTAATCCACTCACAAACGTAATGATTTTTCACTCATAATGACTTTCCAAAATACATTTATGTTTTATTATTTGACAAGTTCAATGGTGTGTGGTGTTTGTCTATTTTTCTTACATTCAACAGACTGCTTTGCAAAGTCTTGTTTAACGTAAAGTTAATGCACTGTATCTTAATATAGCAATATTTAAAATATTAGCCAATTATATAAATCGTTTCTTATTCAAATAATTTGTTCTGATCACATTTTAAAATTGTTTAAAGACAACTGTGTGAAAATTACATGCAATGCAGCAAGGAAAGCAGATCGCAGATACGGCCATGACATTCTCTAAAGAACCCACTTTAATACACATTATTACTATTATTGTTGGTGTCATTTGGTCAGAACAAAACAATTTATGTACATGCAAAGTGCAGCTACAATGAAGAATTTAATGAACATGAAGTGACACCGCTTGCATGTTTTCGAAATATGAACAACATCTGAAAATGTCCCGTACGACTCTCCGTAGTAACCTTAAAGCGCACGTGATCATAACAAAAATTGCCGCGAAAGTTGACTTTGTTGTTTATTTGCCAGTTTCAATTTCATTGCAATATTTATATAGACATTTTTTGTTTTGGAGTTGTTTGATAATGTTCTGCGAGAAAGCAGTGGAGCTTATCGGAGAACTTCATCGGATGGGCGAAATGAAGCGAAATTTTCGGCAGATCGTAAACACTTTCTAATAGGCAAATTGTATTTTAATGTAACTCATTTAGCTGCCATAACTATATCACAGTAACGATTGAATATCATTTACATCTCAGTGTTAAGTCATAGCCGGGTTGTCTTGCATTTCCAACAGGAAGATGGTATTCGTCAAGTCCTGGAGGAAATGAAAGCGCTGTATGAACAGAATCAGAGTGATGTGTAAGTATTATATTTGTGAGTATTAATGTCGTTTTTACAGCCCCATATCTATGTATAAGAAAGTGTTGTAATTCTTTTAGGAATGAGGCAAAGACAGAGGGAAAGAGTGAGTTGATACCATCTATCAAGTTTCGTCACAGTTGTCTGCTGAGAAACCAGCGCTGCATACCTGTAAATGTATTCACTGTGTTTTCTTGTTACCCATCTAATGCGCCTGTAAGTTATGATCAAGCGGTGCCGATTCATTCTTCTCACAGGTACGATCGCCTCGTAAGAATCCGTGCGCTCAGATGGGAGTATGGAAGCGTATTGCCCACCACCATTAGATTTCATATGTGTGCTGAAGAGGTGGGATTCACTGATTGTCATGCGTTTAAGTACTCAACGTTCACTGCTTTGTACTGGGTTGCTAAATAATACGCTGTGTGCAGAGTGGTTTAATCACTACAAAAAGTCCCTGGCCACCTATATGAGGTCCCTTGGGGGAGAGGAAGGTTTGGATATAACACAGGATATGAAGCCCCCTAAAAGTTTATACAGTGAGGTGAGCAGTCAGACAGATGTTCTTCATTCTATCACAAAAAGTATTTTAGAGTTATTGATTGTTGCATTGATGATTATAGTAGTATGCACATGTATAGTAATACAGTACAGAATTGTTTAAAATGTTAAAGTATTTGTTTTTTAAAACAGAGTAGAATTTAGTATTAATCCAGGGGTAATTATTATTGAGATTATTTTGTAAAATGTGCCAAAACATGTTATATTGTAGAGTTTTGGAATTAAAACGTTACAATGCAAAAAGGTGAAAACTTCATCAAAATTTTTTCCTTTTGTTTTCTTGTCAGGTCCGCTGTCTTAAAGATCATGGAGAGTTTGAAGTAGAAGACGGCACAGTTATTTTGTTAAAGAAAAACAGCCAGGTAGATTTATTCATGAGAGCACCTGTACATTAGACTGTACAGATTTTTTTGTACACTGCTTAACGTTCAGTCTCATCTCTATTCACAGCATTTTTTGCCCAGATGGAAGTGCGAGCAGCTTATTAGACAGGGTGTTTTAGAGCATGTTATATCCTAAACAAGCACTTTTTTTCTGGATACCCTCTCATACCTTTCATTCAATTAAAACCCACTTATAAATCTGACTTTCTCAATCAGGAAGCACACAGTCAGCAGTGTGTGTACACAGGTGAACTTTACTTGGACAAATTATTTACAGGAATAATAGGACAGTACAATGCATCTACAACTCTGTGGTGTCACACATTGTTTTCTATCAAAAGCGACAGTTACAACAAGTGGACATTAGTGCATCATAAGTTGTGCAACTTTAATATAGCCGTTGTATCAAAACTGTACATTGTATGAATACTTAGCTTTTGGGTATTGCACTAAGTGAGAAATAATACAGGATTTTTTATTTAATACTTTAAGCCTAAAGTGATCCACAGATCTCAGATAACACTTGTACTTTGTACCCTACGTCACAGTGAATAAAAATAAATGCAATTTATTATGTACACAAATGTCCTGTCCCTGACATATGAAGTCTACTTGTACTACAAAAACATCTTAATTGGTATTTGCCTCTAAAAAGGCCATAAACCAACCTTTACAATGTCCTTTTGTAGCACATAATTGAAATATGTTGACATTTTACAATAAATGAATACTTGCATTATTTGTGCTTATAATCTAATACTAGGATTGTTTACTGCATTTACAAAAACACTTTGCATCAAGACAAAAGTGCATTAGGGTAGGACTTCACAGTCTAGCTTAACAGTCTGTAGTGCAGGAAACAGCTCTAGGCAGTGAGGGATGCTGGGGCAATTTTACGCAGCAGTTTATTCAGGGCAATCACCTTCTCCTCCAGGAGGAAGGACTTCTTCTCTGCACTCTTCTGCCTCTGCTCGGTCACCTGAAGAGCCTTCATGAGCTGAGAGTTCTCCACATAGAGGTCCTTTAGCAGCAGATCTGATTTGGCATTTTTGGCCAGCTACAGGAAGAACAGTTAATACGTCAAAACTAGACAAAATATGTTTACAATAACACAATATAGGTTATGCTGAATATATAGCATGCAACTTGTGAACAATATGAACTTTTCTGTATTTATTTAATACTGTACATGTAGGATACACACTGGATATACTACTATATCCTAAAATACAACATTCCACTTGTCCTATTTTTAATATATAATTTTAAGCAAAGACAATTTTACATGATTGATAATTTTTGTCATTATTTATGTAAAATACCTACTTTTTTGTTAAATGTTTGTTGTTTTCAATATCCAAATTTGTAACAGTATTTTAAGGGTACCTGTTCTTTAAGCTGGTTGACTTTCTCCTGCAGCATGACACGCATGTTCTTCAGCTTGGCTTCAACCTCATCCATACGCTCCTGCAAACTTCCCACCAACTTCTCATACTGCTCCTGTGGTTTAATGTGAATAAATGTACAATCAATAAAAAAAACCCAAAGCAAAAGTCTTTGCACACATTCCCTATTCTGTAGGTTTACCTCCTGAAGGCCTATCTGAACATTGGCCTGCTTAGCCTGAGAGCGAAGCAGATCTTCCAAGTCCTGCGTCCTGCGCTGCTGCTCAGCCAGCTGTCTCTGCAGAGCAGTCAGGTGCTCTCGGGTACCAGACCCCACCTGTTCCCTTAGTTGCTGTACCTCACGTGTGTGCTGAGCCTGGACCAGTGATAAAGTGCTGTCTGCCCTTAATGCCTAAACCACAATATGCACCACACAAAAGCAAGAATGTTTATTCCAAGAAGGATCTGAGATAAATTGTTGATGCTGAATTTGAGATGTTTCCATTTGAATATTGTGTATACAGAATTTTGGCTCCATTTTAATGAGTTAATGAGTGAATACAACAAGGAAACGGATCATTTCTGAATGATGCAGAAACTTGTACTACATGTTATGCACCAGACCTGCTCAATTGCCTCTTGTTTTGCAGTTTCTAGCTCTGCCTGTTTGTTCTTTAAAGCGAGGTGCTGGCGTGTCAGCTTCTGAAGTTCCAGCTCCTGAGCCTGCAGCTGGGCCACCTGTAAATCAAATTGAGGTTTATATTAGAAAACTATGTCCAAGGTCTCGGTCTTGCTTACACTGTTCTATGATGAAAGTGTCTAATTTTGTAGTACAACAGCTTGTTTGTTAATATGCAAGATTCTTTAGTTGGTGTAAGTAAATAACTAGAATAAAGTTTAGTAAAATGAAAAAGTCTTTCTGCTATAACCCAGTGCGTTTAAAATGACAATACATTAATATGGTTATAAGGAGTTGCAACAACAAGCAGCATTACAAGCTGTTTTAAAAGACTATATATAAATAAGCAAATGACACTGGATTTGAATACATAAAAAATGCCAGTGCCTGCTTAAGTAAAAAAAAAAAAAAAAAAAGTGGATCTAGGGAAGAAGTGAACCAAGTTGACTTTTACAAAAGGTGTGATCATCAGTTACATTAACCTATAATGTTATAACCCATATTTGGATAAGATAATAATCCAAATATAAAAGTTACAAAGTTATGGGTAACAAAGTTTTTTAGTGCATTACAGGCATAAATAGGTGAACAATACCCTCCACATTGCCTGCAAAAAAATGACAGCTATCAGACTATACTAATCAATAGGGAGTGCTTTTAAAAACAGCTTGATGCTTAAATGCAAAACATTCTAAATAACAAAAATAACACCTTGATCACTAAAGAGATGTGCTCACCTTGTTTTGAAGCTCCTCGTTCTGTGCTCGTAAACTCTTGCACTCTTTCTGTTGGACACTGACTGTCATCTCCTCCTGAAGTTTGTGGCTCTTGTGTAACTGCTCTGTCTCTTTACGTAGCTGATGCATATTTTCCTCAAGTTCCTGGACCTTGGATCAATCAACAATGTTAGTCTGTGATGATCCGGATTTAAAACAAAGCAGTAAACATTACCTTAACCTTTTTTTTATTCACCTTGTCCTGAGATTGCTGAAGCATCTTCTGATGTGTTGTGACCTCCTGAAGGTGAACATCCTTCTCTTGCCACACACTCAACAGCTGAGAATTGAGCTGCTCTATCTGGCCTTCAGACTTGTGAAGAGATTCCTGAAGCTTCTCCAGCTGCAACAAATACAGTTCAGGATTTAGCATAATAGAACTCCAGAAGCAGATTTTTTTTTCCCAGAAAACACCACAGCGTCTCACCTTCTGGTCCTTATCTGCCATTTCCTTCAACAAGCAATCCTTTTCTTGCTCTAGGGCTTGATTTTTCAATGTCTGATTAGTTAATGCAGACTCAACATCCAGCAAATTCTTTAACTGAAATAAAAGCAATGGTCAGAAATCAAATTAGGACTCCCCTTGTTCTGAAAACAAGTGCAAACATTTACAACTTCAATTTATATGCAAATTGTCTGATCAATTAAAAAATGCCTTTTTCTACAATTTTTTTTAATTTGTTGATTTATGACCAATATACAGAGACATTCATTCTACTCATGTTTCATTAATAAGGCTCAGTGTGTGTATATAGATATTGGCAATGATATATATATAGCGTGTCTAATGCAAAACCATACCTTCTCCTTGGCATCTTTAAGATCTCTCTCCAGAACCTCCTTTTCTTTGTGCCACTGATCCTGCAGCTTCAGAGTGTCATTCTCCCTCCTCTGTAAAGTTTCCTGCAGCTGTCTGTAACTAGCAGCTGCCTCATCGTTGTCCTTACACACCTGTGCCAGCCGGTCAGTCAGCGTCTGTGCTGCTCTTTGATCAGTGCAGAGCCTAGAGCTCAGTTCAGCATTGTTGCTGCTTAGCTGCAGGTTTCTGGCACTGAGGGCAAGAACCTCCTCTCGACATCTGGCATTCTATTTTGGAAAAGGAATACAACATTTAAGAAGATGGGAACTAATGTGCAATTGTGATCCCTAATCCATGATTATATAATGTATGAACAAAACAGTTAATGGAAGGCTTATTGTTGACAGTCTTGCCTCTTTTCGAAGCCCGTCCTCCTCTTCACGGTATCTAATGCAGTCCCTTTCCAACTCCTCAAGTTTCCTCCTGAAAACATGCAGTGAAATTTGTCATTCACAAAAACCTAAAAAATAAGAAAATGGTATGCGGCAGGCCAAAGTAGGTAATTTTATTACCTCTTTTTGTTGACGACCTCTTCCAATGATTTTACATCCTGCTGTAAGACAGCAAGCCGATCTTTTAGAGCCGCATTTTCAGAGCTCACCACATCAAGTTGTTCCCTAGAGTCAGCAACCAAAAGAAAGAGGTCACCTTAATTTAGTGCAGTTTAAGTACTTATCAAAGCAAACAAAAAAGTATAATTTCAGGCAGTTGAATTTTTTTTAAATAGCAAGAATTCTAAAAATCACAACTGTTAAAGATTAGAGCAGCTAACACATGAAATTGGATGCAAGAACACACTTCCACAATGCATAACTGTTATTGACAGTAAGTTTTAAAAACATGCATGTCAGTGACAACATATCATTCAGTTAGTTTGATGTTGTATGTCTATGATTCATAAAATTGGATTCTGTAAAACATTCGCTCAGACGGTTTTGGACAGACACAAAACAGTGAGTGGTGATATTGCCTCTAAAGCATTCAACTTTTGACACCCATATAGGAGAAATGAAACTGGTCAATGCAGCAATGGTTAGTCCTTTGTTTCTTTTACGAAAGTCATCTATCAGCCGGGAACCACAAACCTGTGGGGATTAGCTGGGTCCATCTCCAGTTCTAAAGCCATAACAAGCCCCTCCATCTCAAGGAGGTGCTCTTTCATTTGGTTCTTCTTGCTTTCAAATGCCTCCTCCATCTGATGAAGCTCTACTTGAGAGTCCAGCAGTGATTGTTGTAGTTGGTTGGATGTGTTGTCAGCCTCTTCCCTAAAAGAGCACAGCTCTTGTTCTTTGTTCTCCAGCTTGCTGGTCAAAATCTGAACCCGATTAGAGAGATGACTGACGTTCTTTAGCTGGTCCATCTTCAGCTGGACCTCATTCCAGAGCAAATCCATCTCTTCTGTTTTGGTTTCAAGCTGATGATGGAGTTTCAGCATTTGATTGTCTTTGATTTGTAGTTCCAGTGCAAGTTTGTCCAAGTTGTCTTTGAGCTTGTTTGATTCTGCCTCCATCTCGACGATCTGACTTGAAAGCTGGCTTGCAAGTCGCTGATAGATAGAGTTCTCTTGTTCAAGGCACTTTTTATACTCATGCTCTGAGTTCAGGAGGGCTTGCAGCTCTTCAACCCTACACTGTTTCACATGAAGAGGGCTTTGAAGGTTTTGTTCACTTGTTTGCATTTGATCCCAATCCTCAGAGAGACTACTAACGTGCATTTGTAGCTGTTTGAGAGCATAACATTGACCCCTGAGCTCCTGTACAAGTCTGTCTCTCTCCATCTCCACAACGTTTGGCCCAGAAACCCACCTTGAAAGACCACAATCTTTGTTCTTTGATCCCTCTTGCGTTTTTTCAAGGTTTTCTTGAAGCACCTCCAGCCCACTTCCCTGTTCCTTTAACCATGTTTGGTGTTTAACTAATGCACTCCCCTGAATTATTTCCATCTCTTTTTTCCAAGTCTCTGATTCTGACTTTAAGTTTTCCAACTTTGTTGTTAACTGATAAATTTGACCCAGAAGCTCCTGTTCCTTCTCTTTTTCCTGTATGAGTTTCTCCTCCAGCTGTTCTAACCTATTCTTAAAACATCTTTCAGTTTCTTTCTGTATTTGCTCCTTGTGCTTCAGAAGTTCTTGCTTCTTTTCTCGTTCATCTTTAAGCTTTCGCTCTACCAGAGACAGTTTTTCACAAAGCTTTTGCTCCTTCTCGGTTCTGATTTCCATTTCCTTCTCTTTGGCATGCAGCTCTGAGGTCAAGTTCTGGATGAGGGCATCTTGGCCTTTCATGGAGACAGTATTGTCCTCCAGCTGTACACACATCTCTTCCAGCTTACCTTCTAGCTTTCTCTGTAGCACAAGCAACTCCTCCTCAGCCCTGCAGGCAAGCTCAGCTTGATCTTCCATTAACTCAATATGTTCTCTCAGCTTCCTGACTTCCTCCTGATGATCTTCCTCCAGTTTCTTTATTTCCTGTGTCACTCTGCTGCAGATCTTAGCTTGCTCTTCACCCCAGCGTTCGCTGCTGAGGAGACGCTCCCTGCGCAACTCCTGTTCCAGCTTCTCTGACTCCCATGCACCAATCTCCCTGCGATGCTGTTCAGACTGCTCCTGCAGATGGCTGTGCATGCACTGCAGCTGTTGAATAAGGCTGCACTGGGCTTTGCTGTGCTGTGCCTTCATGTGCAATATCTGCTGCTCTGCCTTCTCCCTACAACACAGCAACATGCTAACATTTCTATATCTAAATTCATACAATGTCATGGATACCGAGGTAGAAACTTGGTTTTAGGGTACCAGCATGACTGATAAGTGGTACATATATAGTTAAACATGAAAAACTTTTAAAAAATAAGGAAGATCTGTCCCTGGGCAATATCCTTGAAATAATTAGGGTCAGACTGATCCCCTTATTAAACACAAAGAACTGACAATGCTCATATAATGAATGTTATTCTCATTCTCACTCTGATACAGAATGTGTATATAGTGCTAACAATTACTTTTTTCCATCATTTTTAAAGCTTTGTATTTAATGCAAAATATATTTTTTCCTTTAAAAGGTAGTGTAGGCCATTTCAGAAAGGCTAGCAATAGCAACCTAGCTTTATAAGCATAAGATCCTGCCTTTTTTTCAGAGTGCTTTTCAAACACATGCCACCTCCAACACTTTGACAAGCAAGTAGGACAACCTATCATTGCAGTCGGACTAAATGCAATGATTGGATGAAGATTTTACTGTCCTCTGCTTTCCACAGAAGATTATGCATTCATAAAAATATTTAGACAACTGTGTAATGATTGCTATTAGGATGTGAAGAAACTTCCAACAGGCACCTACCTAACTAGCAGCACCTCCTGGTCCATCTTCAGCTTGAGTTCTGCCTCCAGCTGATCTTTCTCTGAGGTGAGGCGCAGTACAATGTTACTGATCTCCCGAGCATAGTTCTGCTCCAGTTCAGCTTGTTCTCTTTGCACCCGCCGCTCCTGCTCTGGACCCCAGGCTCCACCTGCAGTCTTACCCCTTAGCTCCCCTTCCAGTCTCTCCACAGTCTGGCGCATCTGCTCTGCACGCTCCTCAGCCTGAGTTTTCTGCTCCTCTAGTTCACTGATCTCCATCTTAAAGTTTTGTGAGATGTCTTTCCGCTCAACCTCCATATGCTGCCGCATCAGATCCATACTGCGCTCGAAGAAGTTCACCTGTGCATTAGGATGTCAGTTCACTTTCTTATGAATACAAGGTTATGGTTCCATAATTTTTTTTAGGTCACCAGAAAATAAGGATTCAATTGGTACTTGTTGTAGTACTACCTGAACTAGTGTTTAAATGTTAACTGTACTGTATATAACTATGTACTTGTATTCTGCACATTGACAATTATCTTTAAAATCTGCAAAAGTGGCTTTTGCCTTTTATGCTTCTACCTTGGTCTCCAGTTGGATCTTCAAGTCCTGAACCTCTCGCTCATATTTCTCCTTCATCTGCTCCATGGCCAGTTCAGTCTCAATGCTTAGTGGGGGAGTCAAACTCTCCAAGCAGCCCAATGCTGAAACAGCACACCAAAGCATGTGGACTACGTGCATTTCATAGGAAAAACATCAACTTTGCTTTCACTATTGCTTACCGTTCTTGTCAGTGACCTGGGGTGTTTTCCTGACTACAGGAGATGTACCTTTCTTTATTTCTGCATCATCTGAAGAACAAAACAGGAAGAGCCATTTCATGGAACCAGAAAAATATTAGGGAGAATGAAATTAATATACAATACAATACAATAAATGAACATGTAAATGTTGAAAAGTGTAAAATACAATAAAAAAGAAAAAATTGTTTTTAAAGCCAACAGAATTATTAATGTAGAAGTTTTACCTGAATCTGATTCAGTGGTTAGTGCTCTTTGGCTTGACCAGTCATGAGCAGACAGGCTCTCCCTGCATCGTCTAAATCTCCTTCCTGAACCCTGAGACTTTAACAACTCCAGCTCGGAGTGCAACTCATCATTCCTGTCCTGCAGCTTCTGCATGGGGTGGCAGGGGCAGAATCACAAACTCATTTGCATTATTATCATTTTCAGCATTAGAGGTGTGCTCACACTAAACCTTTGTCTTAAACCACCTCCAAAACAAGGACATCTAATGACCCTTCAATATAGCTAAAACACCCACCAACATGCCACAAAATCACATACACAGTATCTCTCATACCCTGCACTGCTTCTCATACTCCTTTATGATCTCTGAGAAGTGCTCCTCTTGGTTTAGTCCTGCACCATTTGGATCAAGGTCACCATACTGTTGTACAATAAAAACAAGCACAGAACAATTATCAGTCATGCTTCATAACAAAACAAAAGCATTAAAGTTAACAGGTACACATGGATACCTAACCTTGTCCTGCAGCAGGTGGCCCAGGTCTTTCTGTAGTTTAGAGATGGTGCGCTCCACCTCCGACAGCTTTTTCTTCAGACTGCTGTTCTCCTCCTCCAAACGACTGTTCTCCTGTAACACACAGCAAGAGAGATTTAACCTGACACCACACTGACAGGCCCAAAGAAACATACACCACTAACCGTGACAAGATCACTTCCTTCTAAAGTCATGTTCTGTTGCTAAGATCAGGGTTACCATGAAATGCAAGTCAACTATGTCTTAAACAAATTCTAGGAATATGGTAAGCAACGTTTTCTCATACCATGTACTATATGAACTTATAAAAATTAAACAAAATTATGACAATATTTAGGTCAGTGACAAACAGTTCCTGCACATTAACTGATGACATTAATAAAACAAAGGCATGAGAGGCTGTGCAAAACATTAATAGTTTATTAGCACTCTACAATGCTTGTCCAATTAGAGTCTGCAAATTAATTTTGAAATTTCCAAGAAAACACTGCTATGTATTATAATGCTGTTTTTGATGAGTGGTTACCTTGGCTACAGTGCAGACCTCCTCCTGCAGGCTGACCTCCTGAGTTCTAAAGAGCTCCAGCTCCTCCTGGAGTCTCTCCCTCTCCTTCTCAACCTGCTCCAAAAACATCTCGCTTTCATACTCGGATTCACTCCGCAGTGCTGTAAGCTTCTCCCTGAACTCCTGCTCCAGACCCCTGCATTACAGCAAAAGACGTTGTAGAGCATTGGCAAACATCTTTAGCAGATAAAAAAGCTACACTGACTGACTTTATTTTGGACTGATTGAGAGACTCCATGGTGGTATGCCGATCGTCCACTTCTCTGACCAGCTGCAGGTTTCGACGATCAGCCAGCTCCAGATCAGCCTTGGCTTTGTCTCTCTCTTGGCAGGCCTGGTCTGCTAGCATTCTGATGTCAAACGAAAACACAACAGTAAAAAGATAATCGATTCTAATCACTTATTACAAGTAACATCTTAGCCTCACACTGGTGACGGGACGACAATTGTTTAAAGTACCAGGATAAAAGAACTCGTTGAATAATTTGCCCCAAAATTTAACTTTTTCATAATTTACTCACCCTCATGTAATTCTAAATTTGTATGACTTTTTGTGTCACAAAAGAAGAGTAAGTTGCTAGACAAACCCACTCAGTTCCATTGTGTGGATGTTCCACAAAAGAAAAACATGAAAGGTGTGGAATGATTGAGGGTAATTGTAGATGGAAACTTTTCTTTTTGGGGGGGTCAACAATTCTGTTTTAAACAACATTTGACAAAATGGTATAATACGGCCTCCAGGTGGTGGTAAAGAACCTATATGACATTCATAAACTATTCAGAGGTCTACAACAGTGCTGTGTTCTTCAATTGATAATAAAGACAGATGGCATATGAATGTCACCCACTGTAAGTAGTTTATCTCATTCTTGTAGGAGACTAGAGCAGCCTGGTGGATTCCATTTCCACTGACCAGTAACTCATTGTCCAGGGCCAGAGTCAGTTCAGCCAAACACAGTGGCTCCTCCAGAGAAAATTCGAGAGTCTGCACACGGGTTTACACAGCACAAAACAATTCACATACATCACATTCATAAACATACACACTTTATTTTTTAAATGTGTAACACACAGTAATGCAAATATAACATATTTCACTATACAGTCTAGATATTTGATCACTGCAGCTAGATTATAGTGGGGGGTGGGGGGGTTGTTTGTTTGTTTGATTGCTATGGTGTCCTGATATTCTGGTTCCTAGATGTTTATCAGGTTCATACTGCTTTATCAAAAGCCAATCACAAATCTCCAAGAAAAGAAATAGCAAAACTTTCCTTAACACATCACTTGTATACACCGAATAAACAACACAGGTTACACTACTATTTCAGGGTTGGGAAAGTTTTTAAACATCCTCTAACCCTAATTATTTGTTCAAATACTTCCCACGAGTAAACAGTAAAGTGCTTTATTACCTGCAGAACATCCCTGCTGTTGTGGATGCCTTCCTCTGTCCACAGGGCAATGACTTTTTCTGGGCTTGTGCATCCTGATCCATCATCCAGTCGGGTCAACAGTCTTTGTCCCACCGTGGCTGACAGTAGAGAAGGGGAGGTAGAACGCACCACATGTTCCTCAACGGCCTGAGACAACAGAGGGAATGACATGAGGAAAAATAAAGACAAATCAAGCTAGAAGAACTGCTTGTCCAGCTGCAATGAAAGGTAATAGGATCACACAATCTCACCACAATGAACAATGTTGCCCTTGGCAGGCATGCCTTTTCAATGACCAATAATAAACTATCCTCTGGTGTTGTAACCTTTAAGCTGGCTTAAAGGCTCTGGTCACCACAACATGCAACTCAATATTTTCAACCAACCACTGAACACAGTTTGTTCTTTAAAGCATCAAAATATGTGCCTAGATCATCAAATATGGAAAAATTAAGATAATGTTTAATTCTTTAGAAACAAAATCCCAGAGCTGGCACCTCACCTCTGAAATATCATCACCACAGGACTCCAAACTGTCTTTAAATTCCCAGGTAAATACAGTACATGCAGGCATGAGGCCTGTTGTGCAGTACATTGTGTCAGAGGTTAGCTCAGGTTTGGCATTGCCAAGAAAAAAAAATTCTGGTATAGTTTTTTCCAAACTATAGCTTTGGTAGAAACTGGAGAGCAAATAAAAAAGGCTCCGCCTTCTTAATTAAGTTAATTGGTTCCAGGCTGTGCAGATCTCAGTAACCTGGCTTGATGTTGGACTTCTGAACGGAATGTTATTTGGCAGTAAGGCAATCAATTCAGCTGCATACAAATATGAAGATGTTTCAGTTATTCTGAAGAAACAAGATTTTTGTCATTCCTGATAAATCAGTAATCAAAGTTTGCCCTTTTGGCATTTTAAAACAAGTTAAACTTGGAGTTAAAAACAAGTTATTTATGTCTGTATTATTTCTGTTGGTATTATCTTGCTGTAAGTAGGCTTATGATTATATGCTTTATTTTGACCTTGTTTCACATGCTAAGATTACATATGTTTGCTTTGTGTGTGCTTTCTGAAACCTGTGTGTATATACACACAGTTTTCATATATATATATCTATATATATATATATATATATGTGTGTACGCCACAAAAATCACAAAAAAGAGCGGTCTCATTAAACTGTATGTGATTTTTGAACTTGCTGTGTATTGTAAACCACTGTATAGATACCTACATACTACAGGTGATTTTTTTTTAAAGACCACATGAAGTTGTGACTTTCATGTCCATGACTTTTTAGTGAGTTAGTGGAGGCCAAGTATGTTGACCCATATTCTGAATATGTCACCTGCATGTAACCCATCCTGTTAATGCACACGCAATGTAGCAGCCATTCGCTGCTGTTGCTAGCCCAACTCTCTAACTCTAGCCCAACTAACTTCTCTGCCTAGTTGCACAGAAACCCATGACTATCACACTGTGTCAGTATCAATTTTCTGCAGCATGTTTAACAAAACTCTGCTTTCCATAGCATTCATGACCTTGAAAGTTGATTGAGGTTTGAGGCGGGCAGGCGTAGAGGTAGAGAGTGGTGCAGCGTGATGTTGTTGTCTGAGCAGACCATTCTGAAACTCATTGAGACTAACTCTGCCATCCTGATCTTTGTCTAGTTTTCTGAAGAGAGTATCTAACTCCTGCACACAAAGGACAGTATGTCAGACATACAGATAAACTTAACACAATGAACGTCATAAAATGGCAAATAGAAGGAAAAGTAAGCACCTCAGACTGTAAGTTCTTGAGACCGATATGTTCACAGACAAGCAACAGTTCCTGGCGGTTTAGTGATCCTTCAGCCCCGACCCCCAGCTCCTCCCATACTGCCCTTACCTGCCCATCTGTCACTTCCTGCTGAGGGCTGAGAAAGTGCTGGGCACTTCCTGTTCCATCTTGATTCCAGATCTTCAACTGGCCTTTGAGATGAAAACAAGAAAAGAGAATGTTGTGGTGTTTTTTTACTTTAAATTCTAAATTAAATGTAAAAGTCCACAATGAAGTAGAATTTTATTTACCTTGTGCCACAAAATAGTGATTTATGGAGTTCTTGTTGCTTCCTGTGTCCTCATCAGACTTGAGACTCTGTAAATATTGCATTTAGTAGATGAAAAGTCCATATAACTGTTCATAATGCAACACTAGAATATTAAATACTGTGCAGTATATTCAGAACATCTATAGATTGTGAAACACAGCAACAATAAATGCTTCTAACACATGACCTAGTTTAATTCATTAAATGGAATCCAATTATTATTTATTTCAGAAAAAAATAAAAATATTACAAGCAATTAAAAGATTAAAATAGAGATTAATATTCTTTCTGGTTTGGTTGCATAGTATCTAACAGACTATTGTATAACACACTTTGAAAATGTATTATGTCACACTGCACAGTATACATTCTATATACTGCAGAAATACTGAAAGCATTGTGGTAGGCTAATCTAAGCACCCGCCACAACAGAGAGAACTATACAATGGCCATAAGCAATCCAATCTTTCTGTAATCACTTCTGCTACACTGGATGGGAACAACTAGCAAAGAGTGAGAACGCAAGCCACAAGAGTAAAGCCATTCTTCACAACAGCATACAGGCACTGCAGTCCTCTAAAGGGTTCTAAGCTTGTTCATAAAAAGCCTGCTAAATCTCTCTCTAATGATGCAAAAAAGCACATTACATAAGAGCTGTTTGGTTTAGAATCATATTAAAGTTTTTAAACAGACACAGGTAGCCTTTTACAAATGGCTAATACCATTAAAGACAAATGTAGTACAACTAAAAGAGTACAAATTGTGAAGGTGTGTATGGTTGTGTTTTGAATGTGCCGCATACACATACAGTTTACAGTGAATACTGCTTTATATGTACAACTGTACACATGGTACAGGATGGCACAGTGTTTATTAAGACCACTGTGTGCTGGTGCCATCCAGTGGTTTCCAAAAGTTCCAGCTATAATTTTAATGTTAGCATGTACAATATGTGCTTTGTTCAATGTATCACAATGGGGACATGTAGAACAGGATACACTAATTGAAATAGTAAATAGTTTACCCTCCAGCAAGCAGAGATCAAACCCAACGAAGCCACAATCAATTACCATCAGCTTTAAATGTGAAACAGCATTACATAATGTTCACAAACAAAAGTGTGTATGTTTATGAGAAACCCCAGAACTACTTCATTAATCTTAATGGGGAAACTAAATGGGAAACATCAGGATCATCACTGAGTACATGCATATATAAAGATATAAGTCAACAATAAATGTGTGATACTGTAGTGTGTTTCATACTCAGAACTAAATCAGTTAAAGAGCATGAAAAAGTAAAACATCTTCTGTACAATATTAATAAGATCCCATTCAATTATTTACATAACTCAGCAGTGCAGTTACATTAATGTTAGAATAAAAATATATGGACTGGAATCTGTGCTTAGGATTGTACAGCTGGAGTGAGAATCAAGTCTTTTTTCTCTGTCTAGACTACTCCATGAAACAGGCTTCCTGAACCTGATTTTCTAATAAAGTTAATAATGGATGCTTTTAAAGTCAAAATGTGTTTGCATACCTTTTTTCCAAGCAAGAGAATCTGCATTACCACTGGGATTTTATTGAAAGTGTTGCATAACAGAATAGAGCCAGATGGATAAAGAGAGGAAGTTTTAAAAAAGAATATTAAAAGAGTATAAAAGAGTATATTTTCAACCATAAATGGAAAGGTTTTTTTTAAATAAAATAATAATTATATTGTGACAAGATTATGAAAAAAAAATGTTTTTTAAATAACAAACATATTAATTACACATAAGTTGAAGAACATATTACGAAGTCTGAAGAATTCTAAACATAAAACTTATGTTCATGTAAAATACTTTCTCCATGCAGTAAGCACAAATCTGTTTGTGTTTCTTTATGCAACCTATATGCTGAATGTAAGGTTTTTGGCACTGTACCTGACTGCCAAACTGAGAGTCTCTACATATTCTACACTGAATCTAAAGACACACAGAAGTCTACACAGTCTAAAACATGAGCTTACCTAAAACTTTAAAACTAACAGTATTTTGTTTAGGAAGTGCCCATCTAGTTTTGTGTAATTATACTGTAGACAACCATGATGAATTCTAAAAAAACACATAATCAACATAAATCAACAGTAGAAAGCCAAAAAAATTATATCTTAAAGCCTTTTACATAATGCTTATGTAAAATAAGTGCTTATGTAAAATAACTGTCGCTACTTAAAAGAGATTACTGATCCAAACATGATGAGTTGGCTGCCTCCCCTCCCCAGTGACATGAAATCAGTTTTGACAGAGCGGCTTTAGAAAGCATGTATTGAAAGCGTCTGGGCTGAGTTACATAAAGGGTTTAAATATTTCAAAACATCGAAATAAAAGACAGCAGAGGGATGAGATAGTCAGAAAAGGGGAGAAAGTGAGAGAAGAGAGGGAGAGCTCTGGTATGCAAGTATGTGTTTCTAAAACGAGAGGCACCGTTAGAGGAAGTGGTATGCCAAATTACAGCCAAACCCTTCCCTTGTTTTACTTTACATTATCAGGCTTTCTGCCCACAGCTGATGCTTTACAAACAAACCCATGGGAGCCTTCACCCTGAGCTCCACCCAGACCGTCTCAGAAAGACCTCTAATCCAGGCTAAAATAACACCATGTTGAACCATGTGATAAAAACACTGTGTTTAACAGACTGGCTGCTGGAAAACTGGAACGAATGAAGCCTGGAAGTCTGGATCATAAACACCAAATGCTGGTCATTGCCAATGTAAACTGTACTGTGATGGGCCAGCATGCTTTCATTCCTGTCTAAACATTTAATGGTTCAACTCCACCTACTAACCTACTCTCACCAAAACTCTTAACCTACCAGTAGTAACTTACCAGGGTTCAGTACACAGTAATACCATTAGACTATTGCTTTTAATATTTAAGCTGAGGTAAGTGATGAATACTTGTATAAAAATCTCCAAAAGAAGCTTACATTGTTTGGGTGGTCATTGCTATACAGTTGCTTTCTGTAAGGCTTTCTGAGTAACATGAAGCCACGTGGTTGCCAGAGCATTCAGGGTGGTTGCTGGTGCATTACTAGGCAGTTTCATATGGTGTTCTGGGTGGTTGCTTGATGGTTAACAGCACACCTCAGCACAAAACATAAGGATTGAGGTTCAGCAGTACAGGTTTGCATTTGAACTGGCTCTCCTATCTGGAACTTCTTCTGGAAGTGATTCCAGAAGAAAAGCACAGACACAGAAGAAACAACAGACCTCTTTTATAAGTGCTCCTGCTCTTTGGAAAAATAGAGAGAGTGAGAGAGAATAAGAAAGAATGTAAAATTAAATTAAAATGTTTGATCCTGAGCCAAAAGTAACACTAAAGTCTGGTGATGGTGGGGGCTGCACTTCCTGTCTGTGAAAACCAGGTCAGCCCAGATCCATTTACTACAAAAAAACTGATGGCCCTACAAAGGCACTCCTATTTGCACTGAATCTGCATTTAAATCAAATTCCCATCTGAATCTAATGTGAATTTTTATGAGTAACAGAAATGGCATCCACATTATAGTAATGTTAATGTGAATTTTACCTCAACACTCTCCAGTGAGGTGGAGCGTCTGAGCTTAGCTTTCCTCACACCATTTGTTTCTATTTCCTCTGTCTCAAATGGTGGTGAGTCTTCTGAGTCAGCTGCAAGCTCTAAGTCAGTCTTGTCTGGTTGTGATCGCCGGCCATATTTTTTGGCTCCGTTCACATATTTGGGCTTCACTTCCTCTGGGACCACTAGAAGCACAGGAAATTATGTTGTAGATAATGACAAAGATAGATAATGATTTTTAGACACACTACAAATTACATATTTTTAAGCACATGCATAAGTGACTGTCAAATATGTGTTTTATTTTACGATGATGCAAAAATGATTGTCCCCTTACAATGCTAAAATGTAATAATGTTGTTTTACATTTAAACAGATAAATTAATGCTGGACCTGGACCTGACTACTGTAGTTATTTGACCATATTCTGATTACAAACTAAGTACTGCACTATAAATGCTCCTAAAACTACCCTAGAACATTAAAGTGCCACACTGTTTAAAAACAGATTATGTAAAGGCACCATATAAACCATTGGCATAACCATATACAGCACGCATTTGTAGGTTTATGTATTAATCTTTGCACAAATATAACTAACCAAGAACACACTGGGCTGTTGATTAACAGAATAAATAAATATAAGGTTTAAACAATCATTATCCTTCAGATGAGCTTGTTTATTTATACGCAATATATAATCACCAACTTTGAGCAGACAGACAAATTTCAGAAAGAAAAGTTGATCATGTATACAGTCTAAACAACTCTGTAGGCTTACATTATAAATGTCTTCAATCTGCTGTTTCCATACCTGGCTCAAAATAGCTGCTCTCCTCCTCTGAAGTACTGAAATCCAGTGACCTTGACAACACAGCCACAAAGCCTTCTTTGAACTCCTCAAAATTAACCTGCAACACAACACAATGGATTATCTCTAAAGTCCCATAATATCTCAGCATAATACAGAATTATAGTAAAGAGAATGAGAGAAAATAGTTTTGAGAATGGTTAGCATATCTGCTGATCTTACCCTGGCATGATGCTGTGGACCCAGCAGAGTGTCCAGCAGCAAGGGGAGATGGGCATCTAAACTGAGTTTGTGGCATAAGGCAGCAAGCTCCTCTTTGTCAAGGTAACCTGTGCCTGTGGTGTCACAGCTGTCAAATTCAGCCTTCAGCTGGGCCACATAGCGGTTATGCTCCTCTTCATCCATCCCACAACATTCTAGACTGATACAAGTTCTAAAACATGAACGTGGAGTTATTATTATATTATTAACAGAGATAAACAATTTACTTTGCACTTTATATTTTTACACATCTATTTTTGTCTTTTATACACGTGTATTGATGTTTTGTCTTTATAAGCCCTAGTTGCATCATCTTCGACATTTCTTTTGGTATCTTTTAGGTGTCTGTGGTTCTGGTGCTTTCAGTTTTTAACTGACTTTTAAGATTCCTAACTACATTTATTTATTTAGTTACATAAAGCTGCATTATAACTTTGCTTTTAATGTGAAGAAATCAATTAATATGAATATCAAAGCACCGTAGTAATACTTGTGACTTAAACCTTTTAAACTGATTTTAAACATTAAAGGCTACAGGTATCCCACAATGCAGCACGCGGGTTTAGTATACGCTTCACCATGGGAACAACACTAACTTAAAACAAACGGGAAACGCGTCTGGTTGTGCTACTTTTGCGCTCCACTTTAAAGACAAAGATTAAAAGTATGTCCTATGCGCTAACATGACAACCATACAACGTAAACCGTCTTACCGTTAAATGCACGATGGCTCCGTACCTATAAACTCTCTGTCCAACCAGCATCAGGTTTCTGAGAAACATGTACGGGCAAAAAAAATAATGGTCATAGACGGAGAGATCTGTTGCCCTTTGAATTGTACGGCACGTAAGCACGGCATCCGAAATAACTGTCCCAGATAACATCACATAGTTGCAGGACTCATCCGTTCACCGAATCGCAGTAGTGTCAGTACGGGGAGGTACCGAGAGTTAAGATGCTCATCCTGCAGCCCCTGCTGGTCAGGCGGAGGACTCCGCTGCACTGCTCGCTCTCTTAAATCAAACAGACTAATATGGGACAGTAATGACGTGTTACTTTTTATGTATTTTTACGAAGTTTTGACTTTTAAATAAGACTACGACACTTTTGTATACATTGTCATTTAATTCTATGACCTTTATTAGTACTTTCCTTTAATGAAAAATACCCTTTCTCTTAACATACCAAAAAGCTTTTAAATCCTTCACCCAGAGCCTTCATTATAATGCCACATAGCCACAAGCAATTGTGAAAACGCAACCATTTTGCATTTCATAGTGTGTAACTCTCTCTCCAAAGCTGTTAAGTTGTAGCATTTAAGATTTGTTTTATAAAACAAAACTAAAATGTTTATTGGCATGCCATTTGCTTTTGTTACGTTTTGTTTTGTATCTATTGTTTTTTGTTTTTTGTTTGCACCCTGGGTCTGAGAGAAACGCAGTTTCAATTCTCTGTATGTTCTGAACATGTGGCACAATACAGTTGTTACTTACTGTCCATGTGTATTATTATTAATTTAAGTATTTCTATGTTCTTCCAAGCCGGAAAAGGCTTTTTTACATACAGGTTTTATTGCCACCTGCTGGCAAATTTGCCCCATGACAATCTTGCATAAACACTGGTTATATGTTTGGTGTGATTCAAACTGCCACGACATAATTACTTTCATATTTCTTTCATACAAACTAAAACATAAATTTAAACAACATGCATTTCATATTTAATAGAATTTCAGTTCCAGTTTGAGGCTGTTTCAGTTGTTGTAACTCTCTGCGGACAACAGCCAACTACCACAAACTACTTTTATATTATACATGCTTCATACATATTTCATGTAGTCATTTATATTATTATTGGTATCGTGTTCAGAGTGACATAACGTACTATGAAACATTTAAACTAGATACAGCGTGCGACCTCTGTTCTTTATTCGGGCAAATTCTGAGTTTTACATAACTTAAAATCTATAAAATCAATACAAGTCAACCATCTGCTTCCCTGTCACCGTGATTCAGCAAAACTACAGCAGCGCAGCCCCTCATATGACTCATATGTAAAAATGATTGATCACCACAGACCGAGAATATCTTAAAACCTCTTAAAATGATGGTCTGCGATTTCTTTTAGGACCCGTTTCTTTATCACGTACAAGACCCCGCCCACCAACAGCACACCCTCGCGCTGTCATTGGATAAAACACACGTATTGACCAGAAAGAGGTGAAGTCACATCCGCGGGAAAGTCGGAAACATTATACAGCTGCTTTCATACGGGCAGAAACGGGTCTCAGCAGAGCAAGAGGTGAGTGCTTGAGTTTCATCAGTGTGCTATGCAGAGATTGTGAACTTGTTTTCGAGCTTCCGTGTTTCGTCTTTATACTTTGTCTTTATATATTTCGTCTTTGTCAACATGCACTAGATATGCAATGTATGAATTATGAAGGTCATGCATTTTTGTATGTTAAAAACATTCTTTATATGCAGCTATAAAACTAACAATTATGTTGCTGAGCTCAGGTCATCACAGCATATTACAGATTGTGATTAACACACATATCTGAAGTTGTAAAGATACACAACTGTGCCTTTAAAACCAACATGTAAACAAGGTTCAAATTTACAAACTGGATTATTGATTTATCCTATAACTCTGAAGTAATATGATAGCTTATGACTATATAAAATGTAATCGTATTAATATGAATTAGAATTAAAAATTTTAAAAGTTAAAAAAGCAACAGTTCCTGTAAAAGTCCTGAAATGGCTTGTTTAAATACATACTTAGAAAGTAATTACGTTTTACTCCAGTAGATAAATACATTTTTTGTACAAGTGTGTATGCTTAAGTCTTTCCTCTGACATAAAGTGCCTCAATAACAGTTTGTTGTGAGGGGGTTTCAGTGTCTCCTGTGTCACAATGTGCAAAGTATTACCTGTGATGTTACTGTAGTTATGTTACCAGTGTATACACATACAGAAATTACTGGAGACAGTGACTCACTTTTCTCACAATTTTTGTACCAAATATGTGCAATTAAGGTAGGAATTCTAGAAATGCTCTAAAAGAAAATAAAGTTCACATTAGCTACTTTACCATTTGCATGAAAGCATAATGTAAATTAATATTATGCCACATTTAACATATTCTATGCTACTCGCTTTATTATACAGCCAATATTAAATCAATATTGCTTTACAAACAAAAGACTTTACACAAACCTAATTTTGTTTGTGGGATATTTTTTCCTTTTTCAGGGAATTATGGGTGGACAGTTGTCTATCGATAATAATGTTCATGTGGTTATTGTTGGGGGTGGTTTTGGTGGCATCGCAGCTGCTCAGCAGCTCAAACATCACGGCGTACCATTCATGCTTATCGACGTCTTGGATGCCTTTCATCACAATGTTGCAGCTCTGCGTGCCGCGGTTCAAAGTGGTATATAACAGTTGGCTGCAAAATCTAAGATAAAGCAACTGGATTCATTGCTAGAATAACTGCACAGCTTTGCATATGTTCCTCCAGGTTTTGCCAAGCAGACGTTTATACCATATAAAGAAACATTTGGGTTGAATTTTCTCCAAGGACGTGTTGAGCGGATAGATACAGAAACACAGACTGTTGTGCTTGACAATGGAAAGGTAAGAGCAGAAGAAACCAATACAAAATGAGTGACAAAATGTGAGCTTTTTCATTGAATGAATATGTATCTTTAGGAAGTACGTTATTCACATCTCATTCTGTGCACTGGAACAAATGGGCCTTTCCCAGGCAAACACAATTCTGTGGACACCTACCAATCAGCCATTCAGAAATATGAGGATTTTGTGAAAGAAGTGAGTCTTTCTTCTTTTGTGCTTCCAGGCTGCATTTGGAGATGTTACACAAGTTTTAATTATACTATCTAATTAACAATGTCTAAACAATTTGTTTATAGTAAATTTACTATAAATTATAAATTTTTATAAAGATTTTTTATAAATAAATGTACTTTTTCATCCTATGTTGCAGATTGAGGCAGCAAACACGGTTCTGGTTGTTGGTGGTGGAACCACCGGTGTTGAAATGGCTGCTGAAGTTAAGACAGAATTTCCAGAAAAGAAGGTGACTGCCTGTACAGCCACACATTCTTTAAAGTCTTGCTATCAGCCTGTGGTGTATGATAACATTTTTTAAATTACAAACATGGTCATTTAGGTGATTCTGATTCACTCGCGTGAAGACTTGGCTGATCCTGAACTTTTGCCTAGAGTGAAAAAAGAAGCCAAACAAGTGCTGCTGGAAAAGGGGGTAGAGCTGTTGCTAGGTAACAGCTCAGTTTGTGCAGTTTCCTACTCCCTGTCTATTCACTCTTTGGCTTGGTAATTGCTCTGGTGTAGTTATTTCCTGTTAACAAATTGTGTGTAAACATGGCCAATGTTTGAATAACCCCACAGAGAAACAATGTCTTTTTCAAAAAAACTTTTCAGGAGCCATTCTCCTGCCTTCTTGCATTTTGCTTACTTTGCACATCTGAAAAAATCTTTAAACCTAGTTTTCCTGTAGCTCAACTGGCAGAGCGCAAAAGTTGTGGGTTTGATCCCAGGGAATGCAAGTACTGATAAAAAATGGATACATTGAATTAATTGTAAGTTGCTTTGGATAAAGCGTCTTCCAAATTAGTAAATGCAAATGAATAAATGTTTAAGATGCCTAAAGATGCTTATTAGTGTTTTGGAAGTTAAAGGTACTTTGAATCTTTCTTTGTTCTCCCATGTTTCCGGCTGCAGAGCAGAAAGTGTCAAACCTTGAAGAGCTGGAACTGAACAAGTACAGGAGTGGCATGTTGGTCAAGACCAATAAGAATGAGCAGATCACGGCCGATTTGGTCATCTGCTGCACAGGAAATAAGATCAACTCTGAAGCCTACTGCTCCAGTCTGAGTAAGTGTTGTTTTATTTGTAATCAATGGTGATGGGTGAGAAAGTACAATAATACAAGAAAACAATCAATCAGTCACATTTAAAATTGATCAAAGTGTTGCACAATATATAAATAGACAATCGAGACATGTATTTGTTATCATCTGTTATTTGGTTGTTTATTGCTCTCAGAACAACACTATGTATACGTAACAAACTGAAATTGAGAAGGAGGTGGGGCAGCTAAACACCTCACCCTAAATGATTAGAAAACCCTCATTAATGTTTCATGTGAATGGATGCTCTCTACTTTTAAAATGAGGTTAGGTTCCCCTATAAGTTACTAGCCTTTGAGAATGTTATATACTTATTATGTGAAATTTAATACCACCCAGTTCATTGACTTGTGGCTGTGCCCTCATGTAATTAATAGATTGGTTAATATTGCAGTCATATAAGGAAAGTATATTCTGCTCTTCTGTGCTTCAGGTGTGTGTATGGCAGAGAATGGAGCCTTAAAGGTTAACAAGCACTTGCAGGTGGACGGCTTTAACAATGTGTATGCTGTGGGTGACTGTGCCAATATCAGTGAACCCAAAATGGCCTATCATGCAGGACTTCATGCTGGAGTAGCTGCCACCAATATTATTAACAGTCTGTCTGGAAAAGCTTTGACCTCATACCAGCCAGGTATAAAAATATCAGCCTCCACTTTTGCCTCAGATGTTTTGTTTTGTTCAGTAGAATGGAATAGGTCATTTTGTAAGAAATAAAAGAACAAAATTACATTTTTTAAGAACAAAAAATAAAATAATTTACTCATCCTTGTTCATGTTGTCCTGATCCCACAGTATTGTTTTTATAATGTTCATCAATATTTTGTTCCCTTTTAGGAAATGTGACTATGTTGATTGCGATGGGAAGAAATGATGGTGTAGGCCAGTTTAATGGTTATAAGCTACCCCGCTTTCTGGTCACCAAGGGTAAAAGCCAGAGTCTGCTGCTGTGGAAGAGCTGGAGGGAAATGGGCCAAAAAGCCCCTAATTAGTAGGAGATTAACAATCAATGTTTTTGTTACTCAAAATGTTAACTAATCTCTGACATCATTCCTCATTATATTCCTCATTATAAATGTGTTGAAGAAAATGTTTATTGAAAAGTTTATAAGCTAAACAAATTTTGCATTCAACATTGTCTAAAACACAGTGCACTGTATTTAATAAAATTAGGGGAAAGAGTTTTTTATATTCTAAATATAAATGTCATAGTACATTGTTAACACTGTTTTTAAATATCAATACAAATGGTAAAATAAGTAGTAACATCAACAATAGTGTTTTCTGTTTGCTGGTAATATTAAGTTTTAACTACAGAAAATAGTTTTTCTGCACTAGGGGGCAACAATACAATATGAAACAAATTTCTGCCTCAGTTCAGTTACAGTTGGCTTCTGCAATCTTGAATCACTTGGATAGATAATCTTGGTCTTTTTTTTTTTTACAAATGTCAAAATTTGTAAAATTTGTTTTTTTTTTTTACAAATGTTTTAACAAATCGCAAAAAGTATTGTTCTATGGATGATGGACACTTATTTACAAACGCAGTCCAAGGCTGCAAAACCTTTGGACTGGAAGACTGGAATAAGTACCTATAGCACAATGAAACCCCCACACACTGGGGTTGCTTAATTAGTCTTATTCTGGCTTGGCACATGCTTGCTTTGGTCTTGTTTAGATGCTTGTTTTTTAAACAAAGATCTGGCAACCCTGGTGTTCTGGGTGTGTTGCAGACTGCATTCAACAAGGAACAAACTTCAGTACAGAGTTGGAAACGACCCATAAAGTTTTTTCCATGTTTAAAGCTGGTGATTAGGGAGGCCAATGGCATTTGGTGTGCATGAAACTGCTGCTGAATTATTGTTCAGAAATGAAGGTATTGTGCTCTTTATACTAGGTTACACATCTTTGTGCGTTGACCTTGGATACAAATTGTCTTAAAAGGGCAGTCCTGCCATAAATCCCTGATTTTGTGAAGCGCACAAGCCATGACCCATAGTTTATGTGTAGTCTGTGTCACAGAGGTGCTGGTTTTTTGGTTTTATGCTGTTCTTCTGCTTAATGTCAACTTTCAACCACAGTTTCTTCAGTTTTGTCTACAGTTTTGTTGCCAATGTCTGGTCATGTTTCTCGTTAATTGTCATTATTTTTAAGCATTTTTTTAGATTTACCAGCAGGGACTGACACACATTTAAAGGAACAGTTCATCCAAACATGATGTTATCTGATCATTTTACAGCTGATGGGACATTGGATCCATTATGTTGTTTCGCACCTACAAGCTGTTATTCAGTCAAACACAAAAGAAAAAATTATTTTGTTACAGTACAAATAAAAGTAAACAAATACTAACAAAAATGCTAAAAAAACTTTAAAAATGCATGTAAACAGTTCTATTTCCCATTTACTATTCATAAATGTTGTCGGAAAACATTTATATTTCATAGGAGATCTTTATGATCTGTACAATAGAAAAAACAGCAATTACACTTAAAACCCACTTAAAGTACCTCAGGAGATAAGATTTTTTGTTCAATTTTGTGACTTATGACATCATTCAGTTAATCTCAGTGAGTCATGGTTCAGCTGTCATCAATGTCAGCTGTAAATTATAAACTATGAATCATCAATTGAATCATTGTAGAGTTTAAAAATGTATTATTGAAAAGTGAGCCTACGGCAGGTTCAGTTTCTGAATTTAAGTAACCGCACACACAGGACTGGCGCCACAGACCCCCCCTCTGTGATGATCGTTCATGGGTTGATATGCAATACTGCCCACATGTGACTCAGCAAAATATGAGAAACTGTAAATTAAAAATGTATGGAACTTAAAAAATGGGACAGTTTTAATACACAAATGTTTGTGTGTACTAGTGTGGTGGGATCAAAACGGTTGCAATATAAGACATTTAAGAACGTGTGAAGTAGCATTTTAAAGAAATAGCATGTCTGGTCACCGGTTAGTCAAAAAGCAATGACTGGTATAAGCAGACAGACAATTGAATTGTTCTGTGTAAGAGGAGACAGGTATAAATGCTCATCAATGCTCATCAAATAAAATCTGATGTTTTTAGTGAGTAAGTGGAGTCTCAGCTGAGCTGAGTAAGCCCTTTGTGTTCTTTTTGGCTTGTTTTTTAAAAGCAAAACAAGGGTTTTTGAAATATAGAGGAAAATTATGGGGTTTTGGGTGAACTACCAACAGCAGGGCATTCCCTGTTAGAGCTGTTCTGATTGACTGACTGTTATTTATTTAAAACAATATTTTCCTGTTAACAATAAGGAAGATTTAATATATAAGTTATATATTAAATTATACATAAAGATATATAAGATAAACATGCAATGATTGTATTGCTGTGGAATAATGTGCAAATATGGCATTTCAAAATGCATGATAACTTTCCACTGTCTTTGTGGCTCAGTTTATGGTAAATAACATCACATTGATCAATCTTGTTTCCTTCCACAAGTCATCTAACAGGCAAACAGGAGCTTTAGTATCTGCCCTTCCTTTCAGAATTAAATTAAATTAAATGATTTATGAACTAGCTAATTAACAGCACAGTTGTAATCATTAGACATCTTTATCTTGTTCTAATGCATTTTCCACTGTGCTGTGTGATAATTTTCCAGTTGTACTCTGGCTTACTAAGCTAACATCCTTGAAGACAAATGGTATATACAATTACATTGTATACATACTATAAGTAACATACATTGTTAAACAATATTTACAACAATTTATAAACTTGTTTGGTTGGTCGGTCAACCTGTTAAAGTAAATTAAACATTTCCCAGGGTATGTCAGTAAGAATAAGTGATTTAAGAAGGGCCTCATTGTGCTTAGTTAAATGTATTATGTCTTTTATATTATATTCTAGTGTACATTCTGAATGAAAGCACTCATTTATAAAATTAAATTGTGGTTTCCAGTCTTGACCAACAAATTTCCCTCTTTTGACTCTAATTCCCAGGACAAACAAAGTTTTTAAACATGCCAACCTTGTTCTCAGCATTCAGGGGAAAAGAGAACAGTGGGTTGATTCAGATTTTTGCCAACTCTATTAATACAGTCACGAGATTACAGCAAGATTACATTTTATCAGTTACCTATTTACCCATGCATATTTATGATGTAATTGAAGAGTTAAAATATATTACAGCACCAAAGTCACATGGTTTCCTCTAAGAACAGATCAAGTAAATCAAGGCTACGATCCAGCAATGTCAAGGCCAAAGGTCATTCTTGACATGACAGCATGAACACTTTCATAGATAACAAGAAGTAAGTATAGACTAAAAAGTGTCCCAAAAACCTCTGTGTGTGAAAGTACTTTCTTATGATTTGGATTCAAAATCAGCACTCTTGGCATGACTCTTGGCCTGTTTAACAGTTGGTCTCCTGCAGTGTGTGCTGCATCCTCTCAGTGCTTCCTGCAGAATATGCAGAATCTGCAAAAACACAGCATCAAACAAATGCAGTAATAGAGTATCACTTTCATGTAGAAACTGCAGAGAACAGAGGATCAGGACTGCTAGTGCAGTGGACATGAAGACAACTGCACAATACTGTCTGAATACAGAAATACATCTGCAGAACTCTGTTACAACAAATTTATCGGTTAGGAAAGTAGCACAAAACAACATCATATAGTTTAAAGGTTGCAGTGATTTAGCAGTGACAGCAGACACATCATTCACTTTGACAATATATTTATAAATTCTCTACATAGAGACTCCATCCATGATAACATAATTAAGGATTATGTTTGGATTAATTGCCAATTAAGGATTAATTGCTGATGTTTCTATGATAACTGTTAGTACTTACAGTTAGTTCACAGTTCCCCAGTATATATCATTATAACATATATAATGTGACTGTGCGATTTTTCTAGCCATACTTAATAAGTCTGTATCTAACAATTAACACCAAAAATATTGTGATGTAGCTAACATCAATGCAATAAACAAAATACTTCCTCATCATCTTTCCTTTAACTCCCCTAAATGTAGAGGTCCAAAAACACTTAATGACATCTTAAGGCTTCTTTACAGTGGAACTAGTCTACAGTTTAATTGGCTAATTTACCCATAAATGAAGATTCTGTCATAATCTACCCACCCTTAATGTCATTCCAAACCCATATGACTTTCTTGCGTGGGACACAAGAGGACACAATCTAAAGAATGTTGGAATCTTGGTCTTTTTCTATGAAAGCAAATAGTAACTGAAGCTGTTGATCAACATTCTGTTTTAACAAAATATATGACACTAGACTTCTAACTAGCATAAATTTCTAATAATTTTATTCTAGTATACAGTATATAAATCATGTGTAGAATTAATTATCTTACTTACAC
The DNA here is from genome assembly GCA_036877545.1 of Yasuhikotakia modesta. Taxonomy (NCBI): domain Eukaryota; kingdom Metazoa; phylum Chordata; class Actinopteri; order Cypriniformes; family Botiidae; genus Yasuhikotakia; species Yasuhikotakia modesta. The sequence continues at coordinate 58,884 of JBAJNP010000496.1, forward strand.
ATTAATGAATATGTGGCACATAATAGAGGAAGATGATGGTCAGCCTTGGCACTCTTGGCAGAAAGAGTGAAGGCAAAGACGGTGGCCAGGCACACACTGTTTTTCTCAAGTACCTAAATTGATTTTGGTGTGCAGTTTCTTGGGCAGCAGCCAGGGGCTAATGCAGTATCTTCCTGCCACTCCCTGTCTGAAATGCGGACATAAGGAGACATGAACATATGTGCTGAATTTTAAACAGAAAAATTATTTTGTTTACAAGGACTCATAATAAAAGTATTAGGCCTGCCTTCATAGATGCACAGGCAACATCTAAAGTTTATATGAAGCATTATTTGAAACAAGTATACATCAGTAAGACTACTAAGTTCTTAATTATGTTTGAGCAGTATTAACTTTGCCTCAGGCACTGCTTCTTGAATAAATGGGACATTTGTTGATGAATATATATGGGAATAAAGATCTATATGTTGAAATCGTAGTTCACATACTTGTAAACTTACAGCCTTGAAAGTGTTTGATGAGAAACCATATCATATCTTCCTATAAAAGGAGTTCATACTGAGGTATCTGACTCAAGGGAAAAATTAAACTGAAAACCCAGTCACTTCAAGCAAGAAGAAAGATTGTCTTCAAATGAATGTCACCATATGCTTATGCCACAAAATCAGACTGCTGTAAGATCAAACACTGCCATCCTCAATATTTGAGTTTGTGTTATTTGTTTGGTCCAGAAAAGGCATTAAAAATTAATGGTGTATTTTATTGTCGCACTCTAGCGCAGTAGACTGCTATCAGGTTGACGTCATGGTCTGGTCTGAGATCACTTTTTATTCTTAGGTCTGAGAAGATAAATCATTTAGCAAGGCTCTAAGTGGCCATCTTCAGAAAGAGAGGGAGGCAGGCAGAAACAGGGAGACATTCCCATAAATGATTCTCTCACCTCTGTCTGACAAACCACAAAACCTCACAGAAGTTATGAAATGTGAGACATCTCAGGTACATAGTGTATCTTAAACACATTAACTGCTTCTCTTATGGCAGCTTATAGTCACCTGACTGTTAGCACCCTCAATGCCCCCTTCTCACCCAGCGCACATGAAAACATGCACTGTGATGGCAAATTCAATTATGTCTTTCTGCCGCATGCTATGATGGTGGAGCACTTTCTGGTGTTCAAGACCAATCAGCTGTTTGACCATCCGAAGGCTCCATGCAGTTATTGGTCAAAGTGATGAGGAGGGTGGAGTGAGGCAGCCAAGAAGGTGGGATTTACATTTAGGACAGCCCCCGTCCCAAGTCAGCCATACCCCTTTAATTGTTTTAGTGTGCTGTTTACTCTTCTGGAGAGGAGAGTGCAGACTTAGTGCAGACACCTCAGTATTAGGACCTAGCGTGGATGGAGCAAGACATATCTATCTTCCCCTCCACCGAGCACAAAGTTAGAGGTGACTTTGTTCCTGTACACAAGCTCAGACTCTCATTCTCTGACTTTGTCTGCGTCTGGAGCAACTGAGGAAAAGCAGCAGCAGGTTTTTGGTCTCGGAGGAAGAGGAGACGAGGCTGCCTGAACTGAGCAGTGATATTTGGACAGGACATAAGCAGGCAACTCTGACAGCGTGCAAAAGAGACCCAGACGATAGCCATCATGTGTGACTGTTTTCACCTGGCATTTCCTAACTGGCACGCATCAGCTGCTGGTGGGCATCCTTCTTTATTTTGCTCTCGCCTCTCTAGCTTTTCAATGTCTCTCTCTCTCTGTCTTTCCCAGTCTCACTCTGCATGCGTAGTGCTTGCTATTTTTATCTCTGAACACAGCAGTACTGGCAGAACAATGTAATCTTGCAGTTAGGCTGTGTATATGTGTGTGTTAAAGGGGGACTGGTGCTGAGCTTGTTGACAAGCATCACTGCATTTCTCTGCTGAGATGACGCTGCACTATGTTGTGTTCTGGGTGTGTCTGCAGTAAAGTGGGTGTGGCTATGATGTTGTGGGTGTGTTAGCAGAGCATCTGCAGTCTTGAGTGTTTGTTTACAGTGTTGAAAGTGTAATTTCAGAGAGTTTAAGGAATTTTAAATTTAAATATTATTATTAAAAGACAGGACAGCATGAGACTATTCTTACAGAAATGTTTGTGTATTTGCCTCTTAGAACAAACAACATTTTAAGAGATAATTTTATCCAACAATCTTATTAATAAATATACTAATACATAAATAAATAACATTTATACTACTTAAACAGCAGCTATATTTGTTTAAAAATTGGAATATTTTCATTTAAAACTATTTGTTTTGTTTGTTATGATGCCTACATTTAATTAAATCGTGGCAAGGTACTTCGGTGACTGACAATACATTTGTCCCACCACAAACATGCGTAAAGATGTGGTGTCACATTTGCCTTAATTATCCAAAGATTTTAAATCCAACTAACCTGTTACCCAAATAGGTTATACTATAAACTTTTAAGTTTAGTAATAGCTAATACATGCCACAAAATGTAAACAGCAGCATGACAACTTAATTACTAGAACTGACAACAACATACAAATAATTTAATTAAAGCAGATCAGCTTTTGTGCTACAGTTTAAAATAGATACAAACTTGAGACTGCTGCAATATTCCCATGTACTTGTAAGTTTGTATGTTTACATGAAATCTAAATCTGTAGTAATAAATTACTACATTGCAACATCATCATTTTGCCAGAATAAAATATAAAGCAACATTCTGCTGTGGGACACAGTTCAAGGTCTTTGTAAGCTTGTGAGGTTGGATAATTGCCAGAACACAGTGACAGAGAGCAAAGAAAAGCAAGATGTAAAGAAGGAATATCTATTTTTATAGAGAAGGAATACTTTGAATTGAAAGCATAAAGTGCCATCCTATCATGTCTTAAACATTCTTAAAGTATATTCTTGTAATATTAAATATACTGCCATTTCTTTACTTTGCATCAAAAGAATTCTTATTTTTACAGTTAATAATATTACTTCTTGATAAAGGCTAATTTCATTTATGCACTGACATTCTAACATGAATTCAACACAACATGTTCAGTTGTTGAACACATGAAAAAAATGGATTCACACTCTAAACTTCATCCAAATACATGACCCCTGCAAGAGAGACAGGGATAGAGTGAGAGTACCTCTTAAAAAAATCACTGCATCAGCAGAGAAAGACCATATAGCACACATTGATTATATCCACTTAGAGCCCATTCCTCAAAATCAGCCATAATTCTCAGCCTCCTTCTAATGTCCTCCTGCTAATAAATAAAGCATGAAGTTTAGAGTGTTTGTGGTTTACTGTATGTGGCAAGCTGGGGTGGAGCTTTCCTGAAAAAAGCAAACATTAGGAGAGGGTTGTGCGTGTGTTCACATACCATACCTAACTATATCTGACCTGTGTTTATGACATTCTGATACAATACTTCACCTGTACAGACATGAATCTATGATCATCACCTTCATGTTTCATGATGCTGTGATACCATCCCTTTTTTGTACAAATGCAATGCTGTTTTATAACCTAGAAAATCAAAACAGTATGATTAGCTTCCTGGCACATAAATGTATCAATTAATGTTCCTGATTGATTGGAAACATGAGGGAACTTGGTCCCATGTTCTTATTATGGAGTTAAATCAAATTTTGTTTTCAGTTTATTTACCCCTTCGTCACTGAAATTCAATTATATTTTGAATACAAGTCTCCCCACTTGACTCTGAAAGGAACTTGTGTATGATGTTATCAGTGCAGGCCAGAATTAATGTAGCTGCTCCCTGTAACATGCTGAGCAGCTAATTAACCATATTAGTGTGACAACGAGCAGAGCTCTGGATCGTCCCAGGTGGCCACTAGGGCAGAAAACAAGCTCTAATGCCTGTAATCTTGCTCATGGGTTGTGTGCTCACACACTGGATCAGTAGTTGGGAAATTCCAGGATTAGCAGAATTTATAGTATATTTCAAATCTGTCATAACCTTCTATGACTGACTGATTTTGAAAGATCAAAATAACACCCACGGTGGCTAAAATTGTTGCAGTTTACAGGGTCTGAGAAAGGCTTGGACTTACATTAAAGTGAAATCAATCATATTTGTTATCTATTTTTTACCCAAGAGGCAATTAAAATTAATTGATTAATAATTATAAGTCGATGTTAGTCATGATGTTGCTTTTTGGCCCTTTTCCACAATATAGTTTCTGAATGTCCTTTAGACACCTTAGACAAGGTGTCTAAAGAAAAAACACTGTTGTTGTATGAATGTGGAATGTGGAGCACATACATAAGTGTGTATGTGTTTAAATCTATTAATCTGACATATGATGTTAGAATGTTGGAACATTAGTTTCAATATTCACTTAGGAGGAAGTTCTAAAGTTTTCATCAGTGTCAGCTCAGCTAAATCAATGTAATATTATATTTTAAGCCCATATACTGATCTATAAAATTAAATACTCAATATGAAACTGTGTTATTAATGCTTTAGGGTAAATACGATTGGTCTACAATTGGTCTGATACTGTGCAGTGAGAGAGATCACATACCACACAGTTGCCAATTTATCACTGTTTAAATATGAACCATATTAATTTATCAAGCCAGGTAATTATTTGTTAAGTCTGCATGTTGACAAGTATTTCAATAATCAATAAAACAACATACACAAGCACATTTCTCATTCATACGAATTTGCAGAACTTCTCAAATCTATGTCTGTATGTCACTAGGGAACCAAAAATGTCTTAATCGTTTTAATCTTAATCTTTTTACCTTTGCAAAATTGTAGCCTACATTAACATTTCAGCTTAACAAACAACAATGACAACATTGAGTATTGAACATACCTAACATCTCACCAAATCACAAAAACCTTTACAGGTGCCATATACAGTATATTCAATCACATGCATACACATTGTATTCAAATATTAGTTTAACCTTAATACAATAGCTGCACCTAATACCAAGGCCTTGAAAAAGGGATGTGTCATACCCTAGGTCTACAAACAGGGCATGGTCTCTGTTTCTTCTCCTACTAAAACAAGCAAAAACTACCCACAAACAGTCCTATGCATGCTGTGGATTAGGTGATTTACAGTGCGGGACACATATTTGACCATTTAACTCTATCATTAGGTGGGTACAGTACTAACCTGAACATGTTAACTAAGTTAAAATAATAATAATAATAATAATATGTGAACAATAATAATATTTGTACAATACTTCTCTGTGTTTATGAATATTAAGTTTAATGTTTGTAAATTCCTTCAGATACTAAAGCAAATTTTATTTAAAGGCATGAAGTTAGGTGTTTTTACACTTAAACCTTTTGCAACAAACTTAAAATTAGTTGATGTAACTTGTAAAATTAGTTGATGTAACTGATGTAATTTCTTAAACACTTTATTACAACTTAGGTTAAATTAGTAAGTTCGTAATGAAATTGAAGTTAACTTCCAGGCATGCTTCAGATGGGAATGGAAAAGGACAGTAAATGTTTAAAAATTGCTGTTTTGAGTAAGGTTTGAATGTCCTGTTATGTTACAGTGTTTGGGAATGCCATTGTACAGAAGGGTATAGTTTGATGTGTGTTGCTTTAATTGCAATTACTCAGCATATCCCAGTAAAATTACTAGTTTACTTTTTTGCATTTCTTGTGGTTATTGTGGTTCATGTTGTTATTTCTTAACTGCAAACAACTAAATCAGGTTTGATGTTTAATATTATTTTGTTTTACTCAACTAAATTAGGTTTACGTCACACAAATTATTTAAATAATGTTATTGGTTAAGTTAGTACTTTTATACTTACTAATTTTATAAAGTGGCAAGAATACTTTCTGAGCACAAAAATACTAAAAATTTACCAATACCAACATTTTCTTCTCTTCTGACATTCTGACACAGGATGCTATTGATCTTAGAAACCCAAAATCGCTGAACTATGTTAACAAGGAGAGGATGTACATGAAACAATTTTAATAAATATGTCTAAAGATGCTGACATAGTGGATAACTTGCAATTATTTGCCTTCTGGGTTCTATGTCAGAATGCCAGCACCATGCACATCCACCCTGGGGCTCTATTGACAGAAGTACATATTATTTTAACTATGGTTACCGAAAGTATGAACTGCAAATCCTTAAACTGAGTTATAGGTGGCAAAAACAGTGAAACATTCCCAAATGTCTGATCATTAGAAATTGAGTGATTAGTTGTATTATTTATGTACTGCATGCTACAGATACATTATACATCTTTATGCATCAATGGCATGTCTAATTCTCTCATAAGTGGTTACAGGAAAGTGCAGGTTATTGACTTGAATGATAGACGTACTTTGACGAATGTAAAATAATTATGCATCTAAACAGGTCCTTTATTCTAAGTGCACTTTGGTGTAGGAAATGGAAATGTAATAATTGTTGGTTATCAAATTATTTATGCTTTTCTGTTTGTTACTAAATTACTTACTAATGCTATTAAATACACATAAAATGGAAAATATTATGCAAAGTAAATATTTTCTATTGACATTGAACAGTAGTTTTTTCCTTTTATTTTGAATGGTATCACAACTGCAGATAATAATAACAACCATATCTCTTTCTATGCGCTTCTGCCTTCTTTGTCTTCTCAATACCAAGCTTCCATGTCGATCATATTGCTGGCAGTGTAAGTCAACCCCTTCAGATCAATAGAGTGCCTCACTTTACAGGAAACAGAAGCAGGTAGACTGTCTGGATCCTGTGGGAGTACAGTATCTACCAGGAAATCATGCACACATAATACACTCAAAATTCTGCCTTAGACTCCTGTATTTTTGCAGTCTTGGCCTTGCAAAATAGTTCCAATTGTCAATCTACAATCAGTAAATGCAGTAAAGTAAACATTTTGTTACTACAAATTACAAAGATTGCTTGATGACCAGAAATCTTACGGCAATTTGCTATGTCTGCTATGGATTCAGAAATAAAATTTCTGTATTCAGAAATATAATATCCAGAATATAAAGCACTAATAAAAGACTTCCTGTAGCTCAACTAGTAGAACATTGCATAAGCAGCACAAACGTTGTGGGTTTGATCTGACGGAATAAAAGTACCCTAACCCTAAAAATGTACACATTGAATTCACAAGTCACTTCAGATAACATTTACATTCATGCATTTGGCAGACGCTTTTATCCAAAGCGACTTACAGTACATTTAAGCTATACAGTACATGTGCTCCCTGGGAATCAAACCCACAACCTTTGTGCTCCCAACGCAATGCAATGCTACCAACTGAGTTATACAGGAGCTATACACAGCTATACAAAGTAAAGTACAGCTATACAATGTAATGCAATATCTTGACATGCTCCTTCCTTAAATTTGCTAATGCTAATACTAGATTTTATCATCACAACAGGTAATGGGCGCAGGCTGAAGGCACCAGAGCAGGATACAGAGGATGACTTAGTGAGTTTCACCTAAGCACAGTTTATTCAGCAACATACTGTTTTATTGTTCCTGTTTTTTTTAACATTCTTTAATTAAATAACTAATGTACTAGATATGTGAGGAGCCTGACGCTTTAGAGGAGGAAAGACCACGGCCTCAGGGTTCCTCTCCAGTTGAGGAATTTCCTACCACAGAGAAATATGTGAAACAGGTGAGCTAAACACATCACAACACTGATGCTTGTTTGTTTGTATTCCAATTCAGTTTAATAATGTTGTATATTCACTAAAAATGTTGCCAGGGTGAGGGTGACTTCTATGACTCAACCAAAAGCTCCAAAAAGGGCAAAAGGATTGGTTTTGGGTCGTTTTTTGACAAGCGTGCCTCTGCCAAGATAAATCAAGCAGAGGTATTATATTACTGATTACAAATGTGAATATTGAAAATTATGAACAGGTTTCAGAATTACATCAGCATTCTATTGCAGGAAATGCAAAATGACGGATCAGAATTGATTCTAAAAACAGTAAAGGGAGGCTGTGCTGAAGGTCTGGTTGTAAGTGGAGGGGGAAAGGATGGCATCTTTATCAAGGAAGTAAAACCGGAGTCACCTGCATCAAAGCATCTAAGCGTGAAAGAAGGTGAAAGCATATTTATTAGTAGTATCATTAATTCATAAACATGACAACAGAAAATAGCTAAATGTAATTTCCACAAACTTGTAACTTGCCTACTTAATGTTTTTCCATGACTTTTTCAGGTGATCAGATACTTAGTGCTACAGTATACTTTGATAATGTGACATATGAGGATGCTCTCCAGATTCTTGAACATGCTCAACCATATAAAGTGGAGTTCTGTTTAAAACGCAAATCAGCTCCAACAAAAACCCAAGAAGATACTGAGGCAATGAGACCAGAAGTTACCATTGTAATTACAACACAGTCTATTATTTCAATAAATTAAAAAAAAACTTAGATGTCAGTCACTTGATGTTTTTTTTCACAGGGTGAGGAGGCTGTGGAAGAAGGTACAGGACCAGAAATGAGAGGTCGCAAAAAGACTAAAAAACAACATGATCGCATCTCTTGGCCAAAATTCCCCACCTTTACCAAGGGACGCAGGGCAAAATTCAAGAGATCTCACAGCACATCTGAGGCCGAAGAACAGAGAAAACTAGAGATTAGCCCAGCAACAAGTGACACAGAGTCTCCTATTAAGTCTCCACTAAAATCTCCAGATGAAAAAGACAAGAAAAAGATGCACAAAATAAAGTATAAGATGAAAATGTCAGGCCGCAGGACCAAGTCTGTTGAAGAGACAGAAGAAAATGAAGAGGAGTTAACAACAGACAATATAGATGTCTTGAAAAGCCAGAGGATTATGGATAAACCTGAAGAGCACAGTTTTGAGTCAGCTGAAGAGTCAGTGACTAATTTGGTAGAGATTACAAAAATGGATAAAGTTGATAACACAGAGTCAATCAAAATAAGAAATGAATTTACATGCCCAACTTTGCCAGTGACTGACTCAATGCATAGGGTTGAGCTTATCAACTTGAACAATACATTAAATACTACAGATATTACAGTTGCTTATGGGGAAGAAAGCAGAGAGAGATCTGAATTAAAGGTTAGCTTACAAGAAAAGGATAAATCTGAAATAGGAACAGACAGCCAATTAAAATTCTTCTCAAGTGGAATGATTACTTCAGGTCAATCAACAATGGACAATATTATCGCCAGTCCCAACCTAGCATCTCAAGAAGAGGCAGTGGGGGATCAGTTAGAGTCTGATATGAAACAAATAAATGAAGACATTTTTGAGATAACCCAAGGTCCAAAAGAAACTGACAAACTTAGAATTGATGTTTCTCATGACATGTCAGATGTAGGACTAAAGACAAAATCACCAAGCATTGCAAGTGACAGAGAAAAGAAAGAAAGAAAAATTCTTGAAACAGAAAGTTATGGGATTCGAACCAGAGGTCCACTGGCAGATATAGCTATATCAAGTCACTTTGCAAACACGTTAAATAGACTTGAGTTTACATCATCAGATACTTTTACTTTTGATATTAAAACAGGACAGGATGTGTCCTCAACTTTCACTGACACAACAAAACAAAGAACCTTAACACCTGTTATATCCCAGCCAAAATCAAAGCCTCTGGATGTAGACAGAAGTGGAAAGATTCCCAGCAGTAGTGCTCAAGATATCAAAATCTTACATTTGGAAGTAGACACTTCTGAGTTAACACAAAAAACAAATATTGATGCCATTGTAGGTGATCTTGGTAAAATATCAGAGTCAAAATTTAAACTGCCCAAGGTGGATCATCCTAATTTTGACCACCAAGAATCAATAATTATAAGTCAGAAGGTCCCATCCAAAGCTCCACTCATAAAACGAGAGGAAATTGAGATTCCTGGGAGGGAGGACAAAAAATCAAAAGGCAATTTTCAGGCTCCAAAAATTAAAGAGCAAAAAATTGAGAAGATAATAAAAATCTCCAAAACAGGTCAAGCTCAGGCTGAAGCTGAAGAATTTAATGTAGAAGATGTGAAAGAAGCTGTATCAAAATTCCCAGCATTTAAATTACCTGAGAGAGACATAACAGGGGTCTTGGTACAAAAAGAAATAATAATTATGGAAAAGAAGACTGGCTTAACACCTAGAGGATCTCCTTGTAAAATTTCAAGCATGAGCACAGAAATATACAGTAAGCCTATGGACAAAACAGATGAAGTAAAACAGAAACCTTCTTCTATCATTACAAATGATGAAGTCACTATATTACCAAAAACTCATGATGAAACAGATATTACTGAGAACAAAACAGACCAATCAAAAACCAAGATAAAAACCCATCATGCCAAACCTGGTAAAATGTTGGCAAGGGATGATAAGATAAGTACTTCCCCGGATGTAAAATTCAAACTCCCAAAGCGTGAAGACATTGAAATACCAGGAATGGAATCAATTAAGGAATCCGTTCAGCTGAAAAAAGTCAAAGTAGTCAAAGAAACAGATGTTCATGATGAGGCTGTTAAAGACTGTACTGATGTAGATGTAACAGAAAAAACAAAGATCAAAAAAGGACATGAAAAGAAATCAAAGAAAGCAAAGGTGTCCATGCCAAGTTTTGAAATCGTGAAACCTGACATTCGCTTCCCAGATATTGGAATAGAATTATCAAAAAAAGCCACCTCATCTAAAAGTAACAGTGATGAAATAAAGGACATAAATGCTGAAACTAAAACATACAGTACAGAACAAGAAGTCATTAAACAAGCATTAGAAAAATCTCAAAGGAGTGAGCATGACAGTGAAAAAGCAGACCAGGGTGATCAAATGGTACATCATGACGTTCACAAAGAGACCCCAACACATGAGGAAACTCAAAAAATGACACCTGCTAATGAAGGAGATTCAAAGGTTACTGCACTTGAGCCATCTTTGGCAGACACTGAAATAACAAGCAAAGACACTGATGTCTCTCCACATAAAATAAAACTGCCAAAATTGAAAATGCCAAAAATCGGAGGAATATCTATTAAAGGGACACCTGAAGTTGCTACAAAAGAAGATGTTACATTGCAAGAAAATGATATAATAGAAGTTGTGCTAGAGTCTGCGAAAAAAATATCTGAGACTGACAAGGGACAGAGTTTTGAAACAGACAAAACTTGGAGTAAATTAAAAATGCCAAGCTTAGATGTTTCTCTTCCAAAAGTAAAACTCTCCAAGACAGAGGGAAAATCAAAGCAGGAGGAAATTGATGTAAGTGTTGGATTTAGCAAAGATCAAATACAGAGCAAGTCCACAGGTCCCACCAAAGAAAATGTTGAGGCTGCAGATGGAGAGATGGAGGAAATGGAGGAAGCAGAAATAAAAGACACAGAGTCTAAAATGAAGAAGAGGAAAATATCATTTCCCAAATTTGGATTCTCTAAATCTGATACTAAAGCACCAGATGGGGATGTATCTTTATCAACAGTACAGAGCTCATTACAAGAGGGAGGTGCTGATGGAATAGATGTTGAAATCAAGACCACAGAAGTAGAGTCTTCAACAATTTCTCCAACAAAATTTAAAATCCCAACAATTAAACTTCCAAAATTTGGGGTTTCATTTTCAAGGGCAACAGATGACAGGTCTGATATTCCAATTCCTGATGTCAGCATAGAGGAAGCAACCAAGGATGTTAAATTGCCAGAAGGAACAATTGAAATCACAGCAGTACCTGACATAAAAGGTCCAGAGATTAGTCTCAGTGTATCCAAACCTGAAGTTAAAATGTCTCTGCCAGAAGACAAAATAGAAATCACAGGGATTAAGATTCCAAAATCTGACATTTATTGTGAACAGAAAAAAGAAATTAAACCGTCTCCAGAAGTTGTATTTTCCAAGCCAAAGGTTAGTCTTACTGATGATAAAGTTAATAGAGAAGTTACAGTTGTCGAGTTGTCCAAACCAGACATAAAAGAGGTTGAAGCTGACGTCAGTCTTCCACATGGTGATTTTACCACACCAGAAGGCAAGATGGAAATAAAAGAGCCCAATGTGAGTTTTACTTTTTCAAAGGAAGACACTGAAAAAGATGGTAGTGCTCCAGTAAAGTTTAAACTGCCCTCTATCAACTTGCCAAAGTTTGGAGTTAAAACATCCAAGGTGGTTAAAGATATGCCAATGGTGGATATAGATGCTGAAGAGCCAGAGGTAGAACTTTCAGAAGCAGAAATAAGTATAAATATAAAAGATGCACCACTGGGTGATATAAAGGATTCTTATGTGACCACAGAAGGGCAATATGAAAGTCACAGTATGGATATAAAAGTCCAAAATGTGAAACCCAAACAACAAGATGGTACATTTAAGCTGCCAAAATTTGGTATTAGCATTTCTGGGGTGAAAGAGCCAGATATTGATTTTAATAAAAAGAAGACAGATGGTGATATTAGTTTGATGGCAGAAAAAACTGAGGTACAGGTCTCTGATGAAACATATGACAAACCTGACAGTGATTCTAAAGGCTTAGAATTGAAGTTAAAGAGACCAAGCTTTTCACTTCCAAAATTTGGGTTTTCAAAAACAGATGTGAAGGCTTCTGAGGTTGACCTGACTCTTCAAAAAATGGATGACTCCAAACCAGCAAGTAGCATGGATAATGAAGAGTCAATAAGAGAGACAAATGTTGAATCTGAACAAGACGAGAAAGTTTTGAAAGGATCTCCAACTAAATTTAAAATTCCCACACTTAAATTTCCAAAATTTGGTGTCTCATTACAAAAGACAACAGGCGCTGATCTTGATAATCAAATGTTTGGAATCACTGAAGACAAACCTGCTATGGAAATCAAACTGCAAGAGACTGAACTGTCCGGAGAATTGTCAACTCTACCTAAAATGGAAAGCTCAAATATTTCACTTAGTCTATCTAAACCTGAAGTAGATGTCTCTACATCAGAGGAAGAAAAAATTGACAATGGTCATCATGAGATTAAGGTTTTATCTCCAGAACATGCATTTTCTAAACCAAAGGTTAAGATGGGCCTCTTAGACCACGGCATTGCTAAAGAGCCAGCTATATCAGGTTTAATAACTGGTATGGATGTGCAGGGCAAGGAATTTGATATTGAATTCAAAACCACTTCAGTTACAGAAGATGAAGACATACCAGAAACTAAAGAAAAAGAGAGTGAGACTAAATCAAAAAAACTAAAAATATCATTTCCAAAATTTGGATTTTCCAAAACTGAGACTAAGATCTCTGATGTTGACACTACTGTCCAAAAAGAAGGTATATCTGTACCAGAAACTGATGTCAAAGATATTGAGGTGGTAATTCCTGCTCCAGAGCATGAAGTCCAGTTAAAAAGTAAAAGTACTACTGGTTCTCCATCTAAATATAAGCTTCCAACGATTTCATTTCCTAAATTTGACATTTCTATTTCAAAAACTGCGGGGGAATCAAGTGCACAAGCTGATGATGCAGTAAAGTCAGAATCAAAAGCAAGATCAGCAGCAAATGATATTGAAATCTCTAAAGATATGGCATCTAGAGATAAAGAACCATCAAAATTACATTTCGATAACCTACCAGAGGATGCTGAAACAAAGCTTAAAGAAATTGATTCTGGAAGTCATGGAACTAGATTTATGACAACCAAATTTGAAATTTCATTTCCAAAGCTAAAGAGATCAGAAGGTAAGAAGGGTGCCTTAAGAACAATTGATAATGTAGAAAATCTTGAAGGTACACTAAAACATGAAATGGAAAGTCCGTTCATTGATGGTAAAACAGATGTTTCTGTGGCTGTTAAGGAAACTGAGGAAAAAATGAAAAAGCCAAAAATGCAGAGCTCAGAACATGGGCTTTCTAAACAGGACATTAAAACTCCTGAGTTTAAGGTTGAGAGACATGATATGTCTATGACAACAGGTGAAGTAGATCTCAAACAACTTGAGTCTGACATAAAAGTTCAAACAACAACCACAGGAGGTTCACCAATCAAATTCAAACTTCCCACATTCAAACTACCCAAATTTGGAAGTTCAGCTTCAAAAGTAAAACCTGAAGTAACAGTCCTTAGTGGTGAGTCACATAATTTGGAAGCCAGAGTGGATGGAAAAACTGATTTTACTGTGGTCAGTCAAGTCAATTTGGATCAACCAAAAGTGGATGCTGGTGACATTTCTATACCAGAGGTAGAACTTGGGAAACCTGAGTCATTTGAAGCTAAAGTACCTCAATTTGATTCAAAAGACCCAGGTATGAAGACAACAAAAACAGGCTTTTCACTTCCTAAACTTGGATTTTCTAAATCAGATATCAAGTTCCCAGAGATTGACATCAGTTTTCAAGAAACTGATACATCTAAACCAGAGAGTGATGTAGAAAAAAAAGAACAAACTACAAATATCACAGTGTCAAAGGACGAGGTTGAACAAACAGATCAAACAACAGTTAGCAGCTCAACAAAGTTCAAACTTCCATCAATCAACCTCCCAAAGATTGGAGTTAAATCTACCAAGGAAGAGAAAACCATGTCAGTTGTTGATGAAGGGGTTAAAGGACTTGAAGCAAGCTATCCAGATACGCAAATAAAAACATCAACTGAGACACCATCTGTTGATGTTAAGGAACTTCATCTGGTCACAGAGGGCCAGACTGTTACGGTGGACTTAAATGTTGAAGATACTGAACTTGAAGTACAAGGGGGTAAGCTCAAGCTGCCAAAGTTTGGCATTGGCCTTCCCAAAGTAAAAGGCTTTGATTTATCTACATCAAAAACAGGGGTTAAAGTTGAAACAAATCCTGAAGTACAGGAAATGGAACAAGATACTGCAGGCATAGATGTAAATATAAGGACATTACCCAAATCTGCTTTTTCACCAGATATTAAAGCTCCTGAGATTGATGTAAGTGTTAAAAAACCTGATGTTTCCATACCCGAAGGCAGTGTAGACTTTGAAGTGTCAAAGATAGAGTCTGACCAAAAAGAATCAACAATTTTTGGCTCTCCAACAAAGTTTAAACTACCTTCAATCAGCTTTCCAAAATTTGGAGTTAAATCACAAAAAACAGATTTAGAAACAGAGGACACAAACAAAAAAAGTGCTAGTTCTCAACCTGAGCCAAAAATAGAAGTACATCCATCCAATTTTGAAATTCAAGATGATAAATCCAAGAGTGCAGACTTACATGAGGTTGAGTCCAAAGGACAGGAAATTAAAGTGAAGAGACCAAGCTTTTCTTTCCCCAAATTTGGGTTTTCTAAACCAGACATTACAATTCCTGAACTTGATGCCAGTGTACAAAAGATTGATGCATCCATTTCTGAAAGCAATGTCCACATTACAGAACAAACAACAGAAAAAACACTTCCAAAGGTAGAGATAGAGGCTGAACAGAAGGATCTAACAATTTCTGGTTCCCCAACAAAATTTAAATTGCCAACAGTTAACCTCCCAAAATTTGGAGTCAAAACCTCAAAAGGCACAGTATCATCAGAAATAAGTGTTCCTAAACCAGAAATCCAGGTGTCAGCACAAACACCACTTGAGATTGCAATAACAGAAAAAGAGATTGATATGTGTGCCACAACAGGGAAAAATACAACAGAAATAAAACTTCCAAAGGTAGAGATAGAAGCTGAACAGAAGGATCTAACAATTTCTGGTTCCCCAACAAAATTTAAACTGCCAACAGTTAACCTCCCAAAACTTGGAGTCAAAACTTCAAAAGGCACAGTATCATCAGAAATTACTGTCCCTAAACCAGAAATCCAGGTGTCAGCACAAACACCAACTGAGATAGCAATAAGAGAAAAAGAGATTAATATGTGTGCCACAATAGGGGAAACTGATATTCATTTACCAGAGGGCAAAGTAATACTGCCTGATGCTGACATTCAAGATATACCCATTAAAGGGAAAGCAGACATACCTGCGGTTGGGCTGGATGTGAAACTTAAAAAGCCAAGCTTCTCACTTCCAAAATTAGGATTTTCAAAGCCAGATATTAAAACCCAAGAAACTGATACTGATCAGGCAAAGATTGAAATGTCTACATTAGAGGGTGACATATCTGTTAAGAAACAAGATGCAGAAATTACCTTCCCTGATGATGCCAAAAAAACAGAAGATCCCACAACTGCTTCTCAGATAAAATTTAAGATGCCCTCAATAAACCTTCCCAAATTTGGAATTAAATATTCAAAGGCAACAGATGATATTTCTTCAGCAAATGTTGATATCAAAGAACCTGAAATAAGTTTTCCTGAAACAGGAGAGATTCAAACCATTGACATAAAAACAAATTTGGACATTAAGGGCTCCTCTGCCAATGTGGACGTTAAAAGTAAGGAGACAGACTTTGATGGGCTTGGGGGCAAATTCAAGCTACCTAAACTTGGAATTGGCATGCAAAAAGTAAAGGAGACAGAGATGCAAAGTAAAGAAACAAAAACAGCAACAGTGCTGCTATCTGAAAAGTCTGATGATGCAATCCAAGAAGTAACTATTGAAGGGAAAGAGCACAAAATTGAAATAGATTCTAAAGGGTTAAAAGTTAAACTTGCCAAAATGGGACTTTCAAAGCCAGAGCTTAAGGGTCCTGAAGCTGATCTGAGTCTGCCCAAGGCTGATTTAGACATATCAATGAGAATAGCTGAAGATATTAAATCTCCAGACAAAGAAACTGATTTAAAAGATGACACATTGATTGGCTCTCCAACCAAATTTAAACTTCCAACAATCAGTTTCCCAAAATTTGGAATCAAAACATCAAAAATCACAGTAGATACTCCTACAGCTAATGTGGACATGAAAGGGCCTGAAGTTAGCCTTCCTGATGAGAACATTAAATTATCAGCAGAAGTGCCAACTGTTGACATAAAGGGGCCAAAGGTACATGTTGAGAATGCATCCATTGAGATGAACATTGAATCTAAAGACATTAATAAAGAGCAACAAGAGATCAAATTCAAGATTCCAAAATTTGGAATTACTCTCCCTAAAATAAAAGGTCCAGAGAGTGAAGACTTTACTGAGACAGAAGAGAAAATGTCTGGGTATGCATCCATAGACATTAAGGAACCAACTTTATTAAAAGAATCAGTGGGCATAGATAAGGAGGCTAAAGTTTCTGAACCTGAAGCAGATAAAGGTCAATTCAAGCTACCAAAATTTGGAATTTCTCTACAGAAATCTGAAACTCCTGAAATTTCAAAGGAAGAGGGGTATAACATTGAGACTAAAGAAGCTAAGCCATCAACTACAGAAGTAAAAGTAAAAAAGCCAAGCTTTGCATTTCCAAAAATTGGACTTTCAAAACCAGATGGCAAAGCCCAAGATGTTAAAGCCAGTGAAATGACAGTAGATATGTCTTTGCCAGAGGGTTCTGTTGAAATTGGAGAAAGTGAGAGGGATATTAAGTCACCAGAAGGCAACATTGAAATAACAAGTCCACATTTTGGCTCCCCAACAAAATTCAAACTTCCAACAATAAAATTACCCAAATTTGGAGTTTCCACTCCAAAAGTCACTGGTGATGCCACAAAAGCTGATGTTGACATAGTGGATGTTAAATTTAGTTCACTGGATATTGAAGTACAGACACAAAAGATGGATCCATTAGATGATATAAAAGTCAAAACTGTGGAAATAGAAAACACACCTGTTAACATAAAAGCAAAAGAAATTAATGAAGAGGGCCAAGAAAATAAATTTAAACTTCCAAAATTTGCTATTTCTTTACCCAAAGTAAAAGGCATTGAGGTAGGTTTTGCTGCAAAAGAGGTTAAAACAGGAGAACCTGAAACTGGTGTCACTGAACCCGAAATTAAAACCCCAGCAGTTGATGCAAGTCTTGCAAAAGTAGACACATCTTTACAAGAGAGAAGTGTCAGCATTCAAAAATCAGAGGAAGAAACCGAACTGAAAGATGATAAAGCTGTTACAGGTTCTCCAAGCAAATTTAAATTACCTACTTTTAAAATGCCAAAATTTGGAATTTCTGTTCAAAAACCATCTGACATAAAATCAGAGGTCGCAGAGATACTTACACCAGATATCAAAACTGACCTAAAAGTTGAAGACAAGCCTATAAAAGTTTCTAAAGATATACATATAGAAGGTGAAATTAAAGAAACAACTGAACAGACTACAGAGGTTTCTTTAAAAAAAAAGGATGAGAACAAAGGCTCACCAAGTAAATTTAAACTTCCTACCATAAAAATGCCCAAGATCAGCATTTCAAGAACAAAATCTCAGGATGAAGATGAGACCACCCCAAAGATCAGTGACCAAGATATTACAACAGAACCCAAAGATGATTTACAAGGGCCTGAAAAATCCTCCAAATCTACAATATCTACCCATGGGGATGTTTTCCATGGGGATGTTGAATTCAGTGTTCCAACAACAGAAAAAATGGAAGCGCATAAGGAGAAACCATCCAAAAAGCAAGATTCTGAGCATGCAGTCAAAGTTGAGGAATCAGCAGAGCATAAGGACAAGGGAGCCCAAGACAAATCTAAATTTAAATTTAAATTTCCAAAATTAGGATTTAGCCAGTCTTCAGATGAAAGTGATAAGTTAGTGGATGCTAAGCCTGAAGATGATGAAAAGCATTTTGAGGCTCCAGCAGATCAGAAAGTAGAGGGTGACAAAGAACAAGCAAAAACTGAGAAGGGAAGCTGGTTTAAGTTTTCCAAATTTTCTTCTCCTACCAAAACAACAAAAATCAATGAGAAAGAATCAATTCAGCCATCTGAAGAGACTGAGAAGGGTTTAATAGATGATGTTGAGAAAGAAAATGACGAGGCAAATGAGGAAGCTGAGAAGAGCCCTCTAAGTGAGGTTTTGGAAGAAAATCTTAGCCCAACACTATCGCTAAGGTCATCTGAAGCGTTTGCTGATGTAAGTTCCACCCTAACCACTGAGCAGACCGGCCCATCACAGACCTCTCCTACAAAAGTAAAGGTGAAATATGCTGAACCCACTGCCACCATTGGCATCAGTGATACAAAGGTACAAAGTGATGTTGTGACTTCCACAGCCAGATGTGAACTGATATCAATGGAGCCCCATCAGCCAGAGAAAGTAAATATCCCATTCTCATCCGATACATCCTCACCTTCATTGGACACTCTTAAACAGATTTCAGGGGAAATTCATGTCATCACAACGAACATACAAGCTATTCCAGACACACAACAAACTACAATCCTTACTAATTTAGATGCCAGAGGAATTCATACCTCGCCAGTACAAGTAACACTACAATCAGACTCAGTGTTGACAGTGGAGGAAACCAGAGTGCAAAGTGCAAAGCACACTTTTGTTGAAAGGCATGTTGTGAAAGAGACTTTGGGTGATGACAAGGAAACAATACTTGTGACACATACAACACGTGCATTTGAAGGAGACTCTGCAGAACCAATTTCTGATGACACAGCTTCTTCAATTCGCAGGCTGAGAGACACCGTGCACACTGAGAAAATGAGGTTTTTTGACAGCGTAGCAAAATTTGAAGAGGTTAAAATAACTAGCTCTGAAATATCTTTAAGACATATGGATTCATCTACTGATGAGAATGGGGAAAATGTGCCTAGTAAGGATGAGTTGTAAATAAGTTCAGTAGATTGTATGCTTTTGAATGTATGTTGCAATGTTCCATTCTATAACCATATAAGCCAGCTGAATTGTAACCCTATTAAGCAAAGTAGCCGGGGCAGTGCTGACCCTTATTTATTAACATATCACATAGAGTATTAAGATTTTAAGCATAAAAAGATTTCAAAAAGCATAGCTAAAAAAAACTGAAAAACAAATGATTACATTATAATTTGATGTGTGGGTTGCCAGTGAACTGCATTTTTAGAAAGTTAATTGTTTATAGAGCAAACTCAGTAATATATAAACACCATTTACATAAATATATTCACAACAAAAGTTAATTATGCAGTAGGCGTAGCTTTTAAAGACTGGCATTTTAATTCATTTATTTTTCTGAGGTTTTTTGTTTTGACAAAAATTGCATATGAAACCTGCTTCTGCAGCATTGAAAGAAATTATGATAATAATGTAAATGTATTTTATTCAGTTGAAAGTCTGCATATTTTAAAATACAAATCAGTTTCGTAATAAGCCATGACATATATAGTCAAATTAATCATATTGATGTTGTAAAAGAAATACATCAACTGGTCACTACAAAAGAATAAAAACATTAAAATTGAAAATATGTGTTATGTCTTTGACTTAATATTTAGTCATGTTCAGGCAATATTCAGTTATGTTAGTGTCAGCAACATTTAACAGCAACCTTAGTTTGCCCAGGTGATGCCCCGCTCAGGTTCTGAACAAGCTCAAAGCAGCTTACAACCTATACATGATACCCTTACTGAGGAGGTACTATGCTATAAATGTTTGGAGGCAAATAGTGCAGTGTGATTTGTGGTGCAATCATAGATAAACATACAGACGAATACAGTAAAAATGATCAGACAAACAATACAAGATAAGATAAACTATTTTCACTGAAAGATGTGTATTCTGCGGTATTCTGTGTACTGCAGTTTTCATTAAAATTATTATGGATTTTCACGAGGATTCCTTAAAAACTGATAGAATGACGTGAATTAGTGAGATGTGTTTTGCTCAAAAGTCAAATGGGGACACCATGTGGTTAGAAAGTGCTCCCTAAGAACAAAACGAAAAATATATTTCGCTGATATATTTTTAGTTTAAATCTAAACACAATTGTGGTATTTAGCCCTAACTAAATTTATTGAAATGTTATCTCCCCTAGCCTAAACAAAACTTTCCATGCCCATATCGCATATTAAATCCCAAGAAACGCGTCAAAACGACAGAAAATTTGTTGTGCGCATGTGTGTCAGCAGGGGGCGCCAGTGGTCTAGCCGACTAAATAAAGTAAGCGTCAACTTTTGAAGCGCAGAGATAGATCTGCCACGATCATTTTAATATAACTGCTGAAAAGTGTATTTTCTTGTAATATTCCTGTTTAAGTGTCGCATGTATTTTAACGAGTAGTGTTTTTATTCTTTTTAAGGAATATATTGTCAATGACTGAGCAGCTGGTACTCAAGAGTTGAGATCAGTCGATCCAAACTTAACATAATCACAATCATCTGAAATCAGAGACGACATGATAAATCCTGAATTACGATTCATGAATCCGAAATTACATGAACAAACAGGTAGGGGTGAAGATTTCAGTAAGTGCCTTTTATAACCAATCATATTGCGATTCATAGTGCCTGCATTCAGCTCTCAACATGTAAATGAATGACGTTGGCTGGAGCGCCACAAGAACTATGACAGCATTCAACAGTAACTTTCCGCTGCAGGTCAGATGCGCACTGAAACTGTGGAAGTCAGGTGGGTTAAATGTAAACGGAAGCCGTCGTAGTTTCACTCGGTGTACAGCGCTGAAACGGAAAATAATATCGATATAATAACATTATTCGTGCTTCAAGATAAGGACGGAATAAAAGCAAGGTAGGCATGTAGAATGTATTGTATAACATGGCAATCCATTGCATGTTGCAAGATAAAGTTTTGAAGAGAAAGCTACAATCATACAAAGATTAAACAGCTTATATCTCCAGAAATCGTTGAAAATAGGCTGATCGTATACTGCAATAGACTGCAAGTCTGTTCATGTAAAACATATTTGACTTAAGTTTAGTTACTTTTGTGTGTTTGATGTTTTGTGTGGGTATATGTTTACACCCATAACACTTGCTTTTGATGGTTAAAAATTAGTCCTGCAATCTACTGTAACCGTTATCATAATGCATTTTAAATCTGTGGTTGATACTTTTCTTGCTGTGATTTATAAAAAAATTGTGAGGTTCAAGGTTAAATAAATGTAAAAGGCAGTAGAAAACTTGTTTCGCTTATGGCAACAGCTTGTTCGCCTTTCATGTATTTAAATATTTATTATTAACAGTTTTGTTTGCACACATCTTTGCTGTAACAGTATATGATAAATCTAATGTTACTCAGACGCATGTTCTTTGAAGTCTATGGGTGTGTTTTTGTATATATGCGTGTTTATCAACGGCCCCTATTCAAGGGTTAAATCAGAAATAAATAACTTTGATAACATTTTTATTTGGTGCCAAATAGCTCTGTCTGCAGATTATTTTGCATTTTAAACATATATTTCAGTGTACGTGTCAAGTCGTGTCTAGGTATAATTATTTTAATTATGATTCATTTAATTTATAAATTCAATATAAAGGAAAAGAAAGTAATGCCCAATTTTATTGCCCGAAAGTTAGGTAAATTGATCAAGTAACATTGAAATATAAGTTAAAGGTTATTTGTTTGTATTTAAAGGCCAGGTGAGCTGCTTTAGTGTTTAGGCAAACCTATAACTATAGAACAGTTCTAAGAAAGAGTATCTGTCAGTGTCATTCTAATTACACTATAATGTGGACATAAAACACTCTGTATTCAACAGTCTCACCATTCTATGAAGTACATCACTCAAACAATTAGACCCAGCATGCTTCTAGCACTGGTTCCCTGGCAACAAACAGAAAGAATTACTTGTGTCTGTCCAACACGCCACGGTTTCATTTTCTCTTTTGCCTGTTCTCCCTGTCATTATTTTACGTTTTCCCATTAGCGTATAATAGTAAAATATAACACAAATCACGAAAACCACAAAATGTATAAACCAAAACATTACCACACTCATAATGACAACTGTACAATCCCTTCCCCAATCCCTGAAATCTTCCTTTTTCTGTTCTATTCTGTTTTTGTTTTCTAGAAATGTATAAATAGTTAAAAAAGAGTGACCTTCTGTGATGTATGATTACGTATTTTTGGTTGTAAAATGTCACATGTGGATGTTCATTTCATGAAGTCTCAATATGAATATAGCTTGAATAGTTTTAATAGGCCATTGTACTATTCAGCATTCAGCTGCTGAATAATTGATATGGTTTTGTGAGTGTATATGCATGTGTTGTACTACTGTGCTGCTTTTTCTGTTCTTGGATTTATTAACAGTTAGCATTCGACTATGACTTTTGTCTATTCAACACATGACATATAGAGAGGCGTCCTGCATATCACCATTAGCCTGAATAAGAATTACTATTATTCAGGCTAATGTTTGAAAGGTCATTATTTTACAATGGTTCTCTGGAGACTGATTTGCATACCCACCTGCAGCACAACGGCAGTCATCCCTGTCACAGTGCAGCTGAGGCCTGTAGGTTGTGTTTGGTCGTGTGCTTGGTGCTTGTTAAAACTACACTTCTGGATATGAGACTTAGGCAGAAAAAAATAGAGAGGCTAGAAGGGATTTTTAAGGGATCACAGACTGAACAAACATGCAAATGCTGCAACTGACATGTTAGAGCATGAATTTAGATGAGATAAAGTAACTCTTTTACTCATATTAATACTCTCACAAAAAGTCAGTAAGGGAGAGACAGACAGACAGGCTGACTGATTGATTGATTTTTGTCCTACATTTTTAATATGGTCTCAGACCTCTGTACCCCCCTGGAATTTGGTAAATAGGCTGATATCGTTTTATCATTTATCATTTAGGTTTCATTTTCTCAGTAGAATGACAGATATAATGAACAACCCAGAACACAATCGAGAAGACTTCTCTGTGAATGCTTCAGGAGAGCAAGGCGTTTCGTTTCAGGTCTGTGTCTATTCCAAATGTGTTAATTTGTCATTAGACTGAACATGTTAAATCTTGCTCTGCTGTAGATCTCAATCAGTTAATATGGTGCAATTACTTTTATTTTACAGACATTATTCATGTCAGGGAAATCAAATTATAATTATAAAATGTCTTATGACCAAGCATAATTGCCATTTACTTTGATATTTGAATTTCTCTTACAAATCATATATGTTCAGATTTTCCCAGATACAAAGGAACGGCCCCCCAAGCTGTCCAAGCGCCTCCCGTCCATAGTAGTGGAGCCCACAGATGGAGAGGTAGAGAGTGGAGAGTTACGTTGGCCCCCGGATGACCTGCGAACTACAGATGCTGCAAGTCATATACACACACCCTCCCAGGAGAACAGACAGATGCCCGATTCTTCAACCCTGATAACACACAGCAAGACTGCAAGTATGTGTGGCTAGTCAGAGAATATTTTTTTTTTATTATTAATGATAATATAATAATATTACTTGCAGTACACCTACACTGTTCTGATAAAAACAAATACATTATTTTATGCTCTTATTTTAGAGCATTTTGTTTAAAATTGACTATGCATGCTTTTTCTAACCTTAGATGAAGTCAAGTGCAACGGCCTGGAAGCAGATGAGTGTAACTGAAATTTAATAAAGATGTTTACACAAGTCTTTCATTATCACATGTATCAGTTCTCACTTTGAAAATTGTTGTACATTGAAACACACAAACACATACTGACAACCATATAAGTAGCAAACCTCACAGGCAGGTGTGAATAAGTTCAGGGCATTTTTAACAACTCATTCATGGCTTTAAACACATTTCTCTAAAAATTCTATAAGATTGTTAATTAAAACAAACTCGAAATAGGTATATATGACTGCTCAGTCTTTGGAATTTGGAAAGTGGTTTACATTGTATTAAAACTTATGTATTTAAGTTTAAAGCACCATGCTTGTATGCTATTCATGTGACTGATTGTGAATCCTCTTTGAAAACTTTAAGATGAAAATACTGACATGTGCATGGAGCTAATGTAAAAAATTCCATATAGAGCCATATACAAAACATACTTAGATGTTACAGTAATATTTCTCATCAAAATTTTGTCAAAATGTACTTCAAACATTATGGTGGGTGTATGCTAATCTGAATTTTCATTTTCTTAATGAACTATTCCCATAAACAGAAATACATGATGGCTGAACCAGATAAATATTTCATGATTCGTTCAAAATGTAATTTCTAGAACAGGCTTCCCTATTACCAACAACCTCTGGCTTTAGATGAGATCACTCAAACTAGTGAGAGAAAGATGTATTGATCTGATTTTATGCTCCTCACTTTGATGTGTTTTAGAGGCCTGTGAACAGATTCTGTAATCAGGCTGTTGCAAACCACTGCAAATCTTATATTCATGTGGGCATTATTCATTAGACCCTTAACTGTTGAAAACTTTATGTGAGGAGACACCAGGCACACTCCTTACCATCTGCCTGAAGCTTTGGAGGAATAGCTGCCACAGAACTTCAAACATGTCCTGTCAATTATTCTGAGAACAAAAACTTATCCTTCTCTTTGACTCTCAGCAGATTTAAGACTAACATGTACACAAAATTGTCAATAGCTAAAGCTGGAGGCCCACAAAAACTGCTTATTATTCTGGGTGAACTTCATGTAGAAAGCCCTGGTCTTTAATGGAATAGTTAAAATATAGTGATATCTATGTGATTTTCTAAAACATAATACATTGCTCTTATGATATAGTCACATCATCGCTAAATTCCTGTGATGAAACTGGTTTGATGTAAATTTGTTTATATTTAAACGCATTTTTTGTTCAAAATAACACTGAAACTTTTGCATGTTTGCTTGTGAACACCCCATCCCTGGAAGACTGTCATCTACTTTTTGTTTGCACACATTCAAAATTGTCCCTTTTTTCTGAAAGTTCAATAATTAACCAGCAAAAACGTTCCAGAGGTTTAATTGATTTACACTGATTAGACATAATACTGATTAGACCATGTAAAATGTTGTTATTTTTGTTTAGACATCTAATTGCCTTTTTTGTCATTATAAATGTTCAGTGCAAATAAATTGATATTTTCATATTTTTTATATTGCTCCTAATATGTATATGTCATTTAGCAGAATTGTTTTTTATGTTAATAAAGATTGATATTAAATAACAGTTGTGTGTGTCCTTTATCTTCCTCTTAATGTATAATGTTCTTCCCCACCTTTGCTAACTTTTATTTCTACAGTTGATAATTACAAAATGATACTGTTCTTCTTTCCATAAAACATTTTAAAAAACAAAGGAGTAATTGCATGGTCATGAGGATGTGCTTAGATACACCCCTAGACAAATAGGAACAGTGTGGTAAAAATTGTCTCAGAAAACAAAAACAAAATGTCTTTTACAAGTGGACAAACATGAATAACTGGGACCAGTTGAAGTGTTTCTGACCTTTAATGTTGACTTTTACACCATTGCAAACAAAGGAAAGAGTCAGCAAAGTAAAGCAGGTTTAAAGGCCTAAAGGACATACATGCTCATATACATGAGCATTTTGAGTGAACTCACAATCAATCCAGGAACTGAGATGACCTGAATGAATAGGTTCAGATACTGAAACTGTTTGGAGTGTACTTATCTAAGGAGCATTAGGACCAACAGAGAAAGGGGACATACAGAGATTAAGCCTCTCTCATGCAGCCTGATGACCTTTCTGTTATTAACCTGATCCTCATGATTCCAGTTCTGTTCGCTGCATGTAATGGGGCCATTTAGTCGCTATACCGCTGATCCAGAAATCCTTCAACAAAATGAAAATAGCAAGTGGTCTAACTGACACACAAGTATAGCATTTCTTTAATCACATGGCCTGTTCTCAGTTAATGTTATTGTTTTTTCTTTTATCTCATCTGCACTTCAGTCAAAGCCCTCTGTGCTTGTGCTGGGTAACTATGGTGATGGTTAATCGTAGGGGTTTGGTTACATCAGACATGGATCGTGGCACTTGACCCAGTTCAGCAGGAGCCTGATTAAAAAAAAAATAGCAAAAAAGCTATCGGCTGTACGCGCCACATCACCTCCATCATCACCTCCAGCATTACCATCATCATCATTATCATCACAGAAGAAATCCCAATCTTACGTCTTTGTTTGCTTGAGCCATTTTCTGGGATTTCATATATTTTAGACTTTCATATCACATTGTATCAAGGGCAAACATGCAGTAAATCATAGCTTTAAAGTGTGGCAGCTATGAATTTTCTGTCTTACTGGAAAGTGTAGCAATAACATTTTTCTCTGTATTTAAAGGAAGAGATTTGCTTTTATCTTCCCCTTTTTCTGCCCTTGCTGGCTTCAAACAGCTGATTTCAGATGCAGTCAGGTGAGAATTAAAAAGAACCACCTCACACACAGACACACACATATACTATATACATATACTAACCATAGTCATAATGATTTTATATTGAGCTAATCAAATTTTCTATTTCCTTCCCTTAACACCACCCCTAAACCTTACAAAAAATATATAAACATATTTAAAAAACAAACATAATTCAGTTCAGTGTGTTTTTAAGGAATTTATTTAAGCAGACACAGAAAGTTATACACATTATAGTTTACACGTACCCTTTAACTAATTAATCTTTAAAGACCAAGTCTCAACCCTCACACATAAAGTCAGGACCAGCCAAAATATCCTTACTATACTCTCTTTGTCCTCACTCCAATGGTACAACTGGTCACACACATCACACACATACACCTTTTATAGGAGTTAGATATTAGATATTTGATCCTATGCAATATTTCATTTCAATCAAACTCCAAATAAAGTCATTAATTAATTCTGGGCTCATGCAGATGACAGTATATAGAAAGTTGTTTTGTACTGGTGAAGAAAAGTTTTTTAATAAAGTATAGTTTAGTATGTGGTAAGTAAAGTTATTAACAGACTCATATGAAACAAAATTTTGTAGATTTTGTGTGTCTTTTGTAGATGTGTCAAATGTGTCAAGGGTAGATTAAGAAAAACATTGTCTACCATTAAAAATAACATGCAGATTTATGAAAGAAAATAATTCTAAAGCATAGACTCACCTGATCAAAATTATTAGCTGCCATGTGTGGGTGTTTTAACTTACTGGAAATTCCTCATTTATTGCATGTATCTGCATGTTGCTGTGTGTTTCTGCAGCAGGGAAATGAGATTGAATATTATCAGTGTAGAGTGCTGAAGGTATACCTGGAATCTATCTGACCTATAGCTGTAATATCCTTATTTAATATCAACATACAGTGTTAATATCAACATACAACATACAATCTAATTCTCCAACTTTACCACCAATATTCATTCCTGATTATGTCACACTGTGTTTTCTGACTCTCTGTGTGCACAAGCTTATTTGTATTCTCTGTCTCACCTTCTCCAGCAGGTCTGGCTCAGGTGACAGATGGATTGTGAAGAGCTTGTTGCTTATCTGTCAGTGCTTGTTTGTGAAGAGAGCTTTCATGAGAACTCTATTGTAAGTCTTTCCATGTGGATGGGGGTAGGGGTGAGTCTAAGGTCAGCCTACACAATGACATAAAGACCAGCATTATCAGTCAATTTGGTGGCACAGAAAATGTGAAACTATACCTTGATTATTTCTCATCATTCCAGCAGTTAGACACAGAGGCCTATTCAAACAACAACAGCAAAACAATAATAGGTTTTTTGAAATTATGCATTAAAGGAATGAACGCACATTTGATGGAACCAGGCAGCACTTAAAAACTCATCCTAAATAAACGCATGAATTATCACGTCAATCTAACCCGATTAAGCCAAGTCTGTGTCTCATTGTGATATTATTGATTTAACAAATTAAGATGAAACAGAATCAAATAAAATGGGGAATTGGAAAAGCTATATGTCAGTGCTTGTTGCTAATTTAGTTCTTACCCATAATGCCATGCAATGCTCAGTTGGGTCACTCAGCCATGCATTTTCTGTCTCAGAAATCTTTTTCTGACATTTTCTATAACCCCAGACAAGAGCATGTTGGAGTAAGACAGTAAACCTCTGAGAGTGAGAGTGAGAGAGACAGAGAGAGGTAGGGAGAAAAGAGCCAGTGTAAGAAAGAGATTAAACAAGAGCATGATGCAAGAAAGCTGTTTAATTCATCTCAGTCAATGTTTAGGTTATTGCTGTGTGTTGTGTTGGTTTGTTCACTTTCTCCATGGCTTAAAATCTTTGTTTTGCTTTTGGCTGTAGACCTATTATGCATGCAAAGCTTTATATTTGCATCAACAAAATTAGCTTCTCAGAAGTTCCTGTACTGAATGTGATAGGCGTTTGTCAGTTCAGATACAGGAACTAAGAATTAATTGCAAATGAATGGCTGAGTAGCAGACAGAATACAGATACTATTTGTGGCTTTGCTCTGTTTCTGGAAACCAGAGTAAAAAAAGGAGGACAGTCTGGTTTTATTTTTGGTAAAGCAATAATCAGTATTTGGACCAGTAGTTAGTCCTCATCCCCCAAGGTGTTCTGAGTGAATGAATACAGACTCAAGTCAAAAGAGCTTCACCCCTAAGTCTCTGTGATTATCTGGTCTCTATATATGGTTTGCTTACCTCCATCAAGGTATATCAATGTCTCCTCTCTCCTTTATAGACTCCTTTAGTTGTCTGTCAGGAAAAAGGCAAGTCTGATCGTTTAGAAAAGTAATAGCACATATTTTTAATAAAACAATATAATAATAATGTCTGTAGCACAAACTGTGCAGGATATGATGTAGCAAAATTAATATTTATGGTTAAGTATATTACAAACCTGTAAAAAGTGTAAATCATAACAGTAATATAAATGTTTACCTTAGCAAACACCACTTCTATGTAAAGCTTAAACATGAATTTATATAATAGGCCTGTGTATAATGGAATGAAAGAGAACAATCTTTTTCACACACTTTATCACAATTCACACCTCAATTTTTATCTGATTTGCAGAATTGCTTGTGTCTTCTTCAGATGCTTGCAGCATCATGTTACTTATTTTTAACTCTGCTAATGCCTCGCCTAAAGCTGTCATCATTATTCCTGCACTGATATGCAGTGATGTAAAATGGGTTAGGTGTTAGGTGGATATGGAAACTCAAGAGTGATGTGATGATTATGTGCATGTGTCTGCTGTCTCTCAGTATGTCATCTGATTATGATGAGGTGAGTTGAGAACACTTAAACGCGTTTGTTGTGAACAACACACACACATCTTTAAAATGACATGACACTCAGGAAGTTATCATCTGCCTTCTGTCTCAATATTCAAATGAAGATATTTGAATAAGCTGTTAAGAGAGAATAGTTAAATGAGAAGAGATGGAGAAAGAAGAGAATTGAAGAGAGGAAAAAGAGAAAACTGTAATTTTATAAACAGACAAAATAGGGCATGTTGCAGAAAAAGGCCTTAAGGATTCATAAGGGAAAAGAGAAAGTGATGGATATGTGGAACAGAAAAAAGGTGGGCAAAGTGTATTTTATGTTGGAATTTGTAACAGTTGTGTCTTTGGGAAACACAGGATCACACAAATTTTTACTAATAAAGTCAATTAAAAGTTAATAAAGTAAATTCTGATTCTAAAGATGCAATGCAAAACTTGTGAAAGAACCAGAGACCCACAGCATTTAATCTCCAAATATCTTTAAAATCCCCCTATACCCATGTAGCATCTAACTCCAGAGTCTGTGGATAAGACTGTAATCCTCAGGACATCTGGATGAAAGCCACTGGAAAACATTCTGTCCTGATACTAAACACACTCTCACGTAAACAAACACACACATTATTTGCATATAATGTGATATAGAATGTATTTAATTTAACATTAATATTAACAAACAATAGTTTGTAATAAAAAAGTTCATAATACAAATTACAAAAAAAGTGTTGTGGCTCAGAAATACTATTGTAGCAAAATTTCTATACATCTATATTTCTGTAAATCTCTCCAAAACCACTGTTAAGATGACAATCTCCACAAAACTTACATTTTGTGAGTATAAATCATGCATAACTCATGCTCTACAACATGTCCAATAAAAAAGTAATATGTAATGGTTAAATATGAAAAACGAACCAGCTGTTTCAAAGCCTTCAGTCCATCTAACAAAACTCACACTCAGTTTTGTCAAATGCTGAGTTTAACTCACTACATTTACATGGTTGTTATCACAGCAGATAAACTGAATGACCCCGTCACTTCTTTCTTTTCCATGACATACCAAGATGGAGGAAATGCAAACGTTAAAATTATAGTTTGTTGTCTCCCTCTGGTGGCAGTTATAAGTACAAGCATACACCAAATCTCATGTCTGCAGTGTAGTACTTGTGAATTAACTTAGACATACAAGTTAACTTATATAAGAACTTATATTTAGAGCAGCTATACCAGAGCAGCTAGATTTTCAGAATTTACAGCGATTAACTTCAGTGAAATTTTCATACGTGATCCTCTTAAGATTCCTGTCATAATTTGCATCAAAAGGTATCAAAGACATCAAAAGGTGCAATTTTAAAACTTGTTTAATATGATACAATATGATATGATATGTTATGAACACAAAAGAATCCGAATCAAGTATTTCAGAGAAATGTACAGTAATAGTGACTATTCAAAGATACATGTGGATTTGTGAAGTAAGGAGTTTTCTTCTTTCTCCAAACTTTCTCCACACCACACCGTCACATCACAAACATGTCAACAGAATCTGAGCATTTATGTGGTGTATTTGTTTAACATTGAATGCATTTACTTTCTTCTGAAGAGAGTATAATACCCATCACAATAACCTAATCTTCCACAACCGCTTTACCCAGAAGCCCCAAATGCACTTCTAGCCAGAAAGTGTTCTGTTCACACTTGTCTAGGTGAACTTTCTTCAGCATATCTTTAACCTAATCTTTTACTGCATTCCTTCAGTTCTCTCTTCATCCCTGCATTTCTAATGAAATGTAAATTGGTTTCAGACCTTTAAATAAACTATATCAAAAACAACTAATAGTATAGTGTCACCTGCAAAACATCTATGGGTGATCCATTAAAAGCTGCTAAGTATTCTTGTCATGTAGTCTATCCATATCTGAGTAAAGAATACAGATACATTATATCACTTTAAGCTCTTACCAGAAAGATTTTCAGGGAGTGTCTGTCCTATTTATGTAGGACAGACTTCGTGTTTTGCTGTATTTAAACGCTAGAGAATTTACTTTCACTTTTTACTCCCTTGTTACATGTGCAGGTGTGTTTAGATAAAGGCACATTTTAGTAAAACAGTGTAATGTTGTTTTAGGCTTTTATCTGCTGGTAAATAAGGTATTTGATCTTAAAGAAAGTAATTCATAGTTATTACAATACAAAGACAAAAAATTTAAATG
Organism: Yasuhikotakia modesta; assembly: GCA_036877545.1. NCBI lineage: Eukaryota > Metazoa > Chordata > Actinopteri > Cypriniformes > Botiidae > Yasuhikotakia > Yasuhikotakia modesta. Next base: position 91,010 of record JBAJNP010000496.1, read on the forward strand.
TTCATAGAATGTTTTATTCAGGCCATATTTACAATATATGGAACCATGATAATTTTCATTTTTTTCAGTATTCATTTTTAATTAAATGGTACTTTAAATAGTTATTAAAGGTTTTTGAATATTTAGGGAAACATAATGCTTTGCATACCATCCAATTTTCTCCGTGGAAAGCACAGCTGCATTTTCCCACAGACTGTATGACAGTGCTGTGTAATTCTTTTCTAAAGAAAAAGAAAATTCCAGTAAAAAAAGTTTTATTTATTTTTTTTTTTAGCAAACTCCATCTTAAACTGCAATGATGTAAACTGACTGACATCAAAAGACGAGTTTGATGTTGATGCCACATTAGACCGAATCATGCTTTTATATTTAACAACGGATCTAACAGTGACACTTCCAGTCGAACCCGAGAAACTCGTTCTCGTTAAGTTTTAAGGCTTCTACTTTTCTTTCGCATAAATGGCAACTTATGTTTCGCAAGACTATTACGGTTAAACGTGTCGGTGCTGTAGGTGGGCACTGGCATGATTATCTATAGTAAAGTGAAAGATAATTTGCCAGTTGTTTTGAGAACATTGATGCCACCATACACCAGGTGAGTGAGAGGTGTACATTGTACACTGTTTACAAACATATATGAACATACAGCAACCTTTTCTGCGGTTCGGTTTAGTAAAGTTTTTAAATGTGTCTTCTGTGATGTTGAATAAATATACATTTTTATTCACTGGGTAAATCCAGTGCTATGGCGCGGCACAGCGCAGCTTTTTGTTGTCGCCGTTTCAGGCACTTCAAACCATTGCATTTGTATTTACAAAAATAACCATATAATTCCTATCAATGAAACGTTTTACTTGAAGTGTTACTTCTATTGTTAAAGGGGAGACGTTTTCGTTTTAGAGATTACATATGAACAAATAAGGTTTCGTGCATTATCAATAATTAAGACATTAGCTAACAATAATGAATGTATTTTACAGCATTTATCTATCTTTGTTAGTGTTAGCGCAGTAGTTGTTTAGTTACTTTTGGTTAGAAAATAGTTGTAGTTGTTTAGTTACTTTTGGTTAGAAAGTGTAATTGTTCATTGTTTACGCATGTTAGTATAACGTGTAAGTATGTAAAAGAAGGATCAACAAAATACCAACATACCTGGCAGGATAGGGAAGGGCAGGGTTGGGCAAAAATACATCAAAATGTATTTCAAAATAAAATACTAAATACCTTAATTTTAAGTGTATCAAAATAAACTACAAAATACAGCAGCCACACCATGTATCAAAATAAACTACTGTRTTTTTGTATTTTAAAAATACTAAAAAATACTTTTACAGGGAAGCATGAAATTTCTTCACAAACTTGACTTGAAGTACAAACAACGTTTGATGGAGTCATGCAATAACAGATCAAATATTCACACATCCCTGTGATCTCCCAGTTAAAGTAACCATCAGTTCAATGTTTAACAGTTTGCAAATGACTCAAACAGTAGTTGTTTCCTAATTTAGTTTCTTGGTGTTCGGTAATGAAGGGCCTATTTTGCATAAGCAATACTGACTCAATGACAAACAAGCAATTCATAAGAAGACAACTGATGGCACCTGTATTCATAGCAACTAGTTTC